>NAJI01000266.1:0-241047 GCA_002179835.1 Calonectria leucothoes
TAACTAAAATTAATTGACTTTAATTATAATGTAATCTTAAATATTAATCTAAGATTATATCATGAAATATTTATTAATTAATAAAGAAAATAAAGTAAAGAATTTATATTAATATATAAGAATAGAGAATAATTAGATTTTAAGTAAGATTAGTTTATTATTTATATAATATTTAATTAATATAAACTATAGTTTTAGGAGCTACTTAGAGCCCTAGAGACCTTTTATATATTTTCCTAAGAAATTATTTATTAAAATACTAAAAAAAGCCATAAAAAGGGCAAAATAATTAGGTTAGATTGGCTAGGTCGGCTTGGGTTAGATTGGCTATTATTATTAAATATTTAAAGGTAAAGAAATTCAATTGGGCTATTATTATTATCTAACTTATCCCTCAATGTGAAGCCACTGAAAGACAAGTGTGACCCCCACCTAAGGGGGTTTTAAGAGCAACATAACCATTGTGGACAGTATCCCGACAAAGCCATACTGTTCCAAACCCCCCGTGACCAAGCTTGTGTAGAATGCGATACTGACCAGATGCACCAAGGCAGTCGCCAAGATGTACAGGATGGAATCCACCGTCTTGATACTCCTCTAGATGCTCCAGACCTTCGTCTGGGCCATCCAAGTATGTGCCAAGGGCGTTTATAGGTGCGTGATCAAGATCATCGTAGTCAGATTCTGCATGCTCGTCACCCCTGAGTCCAGGCGACTGGGATGAATTCCTGTTGGACATGATTTTGGCCGTCTTGTGGACTGAAGGAGCTTGGGTATGAGAGTGTTGCGACAGAGTGCAAGTCAATTGATGAGAAAGGATGGGCTTCGATGCTAATATTGCCCTAGATATTCGTACCGTGAGGGCATTGATACTCGTTAAAATACGACGTAACGAAACAGACAGCCAGGAACGATGGTTTAATTGATTACTCCAAAGGTCCGAAGATAATCTAAGTGAGGGGTAAAGAGGCTGGGGTAAAACCGTGCGCGCGCGTTTGTAATCTGACCCCACATGCTAGAGGTCGAGGGTCTAGAAATGGGATCCAACGCCATCATCGAGTTACTCCTCAGTCAAAAGAGTGAGCAGAGCTAGCGTGGGCTGATGGGGACTAGGCTTCAGGTTGGATTATATTTAAGATCACTCAAACTTACAACGTGGCATGCCAGCTATGCATGTGATTTTTGGGAGTGGATAAACCACCAATAGTGCTTATCTTCTTTGGATTGATGCCTTGCAGCTGGCTAATCGCTCTCCGCAACAGCGCTTTGCATTTGCCTCGGTGAGTTTATTGTGGCTTATTTGGAGCCATGCAGCAGTTGACGGTCCTCAGAGGAGTTACGATCGTTACAAATTGGGCAGGGTCACGATCTCTATTGGATTTACCGTTCTTGTGCGTCATCGGGGGACAAATATTATCAGGCTATTGATGTTAGGGCGTAAAGAATCACGTCGGTAGTAAGTCGCTACTAAGCAGCTCAACCAGAGACTTCTGCGCTCTTCCGCCTGTGTAGCCGCCTTTTACAAGACCAGGTATCCGAGTAGAAGCAAGTGGCAAGCAAAATACAGCATGTTCCTAGCTAATAGCCTGGACCACCATAGAGGATTGGATTTGAGCGACTTCAAAAGTCTATTTGGTAGATATTTCCAAATTTGGGATGATGATTTCAATCTCTCAGCCGAGGTTTGTACCCATGCATCAATCCCGAAAATACTCTAATCGATTCTAGTACACATCTCGACAAGGCTTTTGGTCCGATCGTGACGAGGGCAAGTGATCACTTCTGATTCTACACGATTTGCAGACGTCAAACCCTGAGCTCGAAGCGATACCCCAACAGCGAAAGAGTAACAATGGGCTATTATTTGAGTTGAGGGAGCGCGTGGGGGCGCGTTAAAAAGGAAAGGGAAGTTTAATACGCACGAGACAAGCTTTACCAGCTTGAGGCTCAGATCTACGACGCTCTGAACAAGGTGGAGAAAGGGACTGGTATGAAAAACTGGGTGTCGCGGAACGTATTGCTAAAACATGACGGGTTAAAAAGCCCAAAATATGTAAATGAGTCGTGCCAATGGATCCCTTCCCTATTGTAAAAGAATACACAGCGATATCCATTGAAAATTCCTGAGTTGTGCTTCCCGAACAATCCATGCGTACCCAAAAAGGAAGCTTTTAATCGGTGACGTTGTTTCGACCCACAGTCGCGTAAACCGAACCAGTGGGGCTATTTTCCCTGTCTTTTATCACGCAATCTTCATGTCGAATTGGTGAGCAATTGTTGAGCTATTTCATGTCGCTTCTTTGGCTGGATTTCGGACTTTTTCATATCAGACAAAGCTGTCACCATACTCCCCACTCATATCCGCGCATTGCCTAGAATGGCGTCTAAAGGCGACGGATATTATTTGAAGCCGCCGCCGTACGAGTACGCGCAGCGCTCAAGCTGGTGGGCTTGGCGGCGCGGCCAGCGGGTGGCTTGCCTTGTAATTCTTGCCTTTGGCTTCATTGCTGTCATTCACAGCTCGTCGTCCTCTTCTGCTTCGACGTCCCCATTGGAGTTTGAGGCAAGCGAGTTCGCAAAAGGACTGGAGAGCTGTAGGGAAACCAATAAGATAAGCTCCAATCACCGAGAAGCTTCAATTGACCGTCAAAATCCGCGATGGAATCCAATCAAGGGCCAAAAGATTTCCACCGTTATCCGCAATGCAACTCTTTTTGACGGAAACACCACTCGCGATGGCACATTCGATATTGTTTTCGACTCGGGCATCATTCGCTCGCTTTTGCCATCATTGCCCGCCACCGAACTCCCTGAGGGTGCACGCGCTGTCAATGCCAATGGCAGATTCGTAACGCCAGGGTTGGTGGATATGCACTCGCATCATCTGCTGCTTCCATTTCCCCAACTGCGAGCTACCAGCGATGTGAATGAGCGCCCACTGCTTGGGCCTACCACGCCATTTGTCCGCGCTATTGACGGCTTCAAGCCTTACGATCCCGCCATCAAATTCATCGCATCCGGTGGGGTTACCTCGTCGCTGATTTTGCCTGGGTCCGCCAACATCATCGGCGGAGAGGCATATCTGGTCAAAAACCTGCCTTTGCCAGGTGAGTTTGAGGAGCCAGTGGTGGAAGAGCTGTTGCTGGACTATGGCCTGCCGAAATCTGAGCAAAAGAGATACTTGAAAATGGCTTGCGGCGAGAACCCCAAGGGAATCTATGGAAATAGTCGACTTGGACTCTCTTGGCTCCTGCGTGAGCATCTTGAACAGGCCGAGGGCCTCAAGCTTCAGCAAGATGCGTGGTGTGAGAGAGCCAATGCACTCGAAACAAGTAGGTTTTCGACTCCTTCGAGAATCTCGACATTCATCAAGGAGTTTGGTTTCAGGCCCCAATCTCTCAAGCTTGATACTTCTGTTGCTCTACTACGAGGAGAGCTGAATGTAAATATCCACTGCTATGAGCCGGAAGACTTTGAGAGAATGACTGCCGTGCTTCACGAGTTTGGGGCTCACCCATCAGCCTTTCACCATGCCTTGGAAGCATGGCAAGTTCCAGAGCTTTTAAAACAGCTTGAAGAGTAAGTTGTCACACGCAATTTGAAATAAACATGCTAATAGTTTACGTATAGAAATATCACCGTGGCTACCTTTGCCGAGAATTCGCTTTTCAAAGCCGAGGCCTATCACTCCAATCTGAAAGGTCCTAAGATTTTGGAAGAGCATGGCATCCCTGTCGCTCTTAAATCAGTACGCTTGTTCATATCCGTGTGTTCCTTTTCCATTTATCCTGACTTTGCTTTTAAAGGACCACACCGGTGAAGGGAATAATGCTAAATATCTTGCGTGAGTCGAGAGTTGGACGCCTTCCAAATTGCAACTGACATTGCGAGACAGTCACCAAGCGGCTATTTCGCATTCCTTTGGCCTCTCTAGAGATGGAGCTCTGCAATCTATTACCTCAATTCCTGCCCGATCAATACAACAGGATCACAGAATTGGCTTCATTGGCCCAGGATACGATGCGGACATTGTGATCTGGGACGACCACCCGCTACAATTTGGCGCGACACCCAGCAAGGTCTTTATTGATGGCAGAGATGTTTTGGGTGACGGAGAAAGTGTTGCAGTGGTCGAAGAAAGCCAGCAATCTAACGACTTGCCAAGCCCTCCCAAACAGCGGCCCCTCATGTCCGAGGAGGATAGAGATGCCGTGTGCACTCCAATTGAAGGCGGGCACTCAACGGTGGTTCTTTCTGGAATTCGCAAAGTCCTAGCTGATCTTCCCCCTCATTTTCAAAGCTGGACCGACCAATCTGTGTTGGTCATTGAGAATGGGCATATTACCTGTCTTGATGAGCGTGCCACGTGCTTCACGACTCGAAACCTGGATGCTGGCGTACCGCACATCGAGCTAGAAAATGGCCATGTGACCCCCGGACTTATTGCATTTGGAAACAACCTTGGCATTCTTGCTATCCCATCCGAGAGCTCAACAGGCGATGGGTCACCTGGGAGCAGCAATTCGCTTGACGAAAACAAGGGCCTCCATTTCGCCAAGTACGGTGTTCACTTTGGCGGCAGGGCATTTAAGAGAGCAAGTATTGGTGGCGTCACAAAGGCTATCACTGCTCCCATTCCGGGATCGGGTGTCGTTCAGGGCGTGAGTGTTGGACTAAGAACGAGTGCAAATGCTACTCTCCTTGAAGACGGTATCTGGAAGGATGAGGTTGCTTTACATGTCATCATTGGACACTCGGGAATCGGTGAGAGAAGTGTTCAACTCTTTTGCACAGAAGATGAGCTAATGCGGTGCTTAGGTGGTGACACACCTACAGTCTCATCAGGAATCGAGCGACTGCGCCAAATCCTGAAGCAGGGTCAATCCGCCACGGAACAGTCTAATGGCGTTTATGCCCGAGCTGCGAGCGGCCAATTGCCTGTAGTGGTGCAAGCTTTCAACTAGGTGAGTGACAATGAATTCTCAATCTTTCACTGGGGCAGTGAGCTGACCTTTTCAGGATGACATTGCCCAAGTAATCCTCATTAAGCAAGACTTTCCCTCTGCAAACTTCGTCATATATGGAGGCCATGCTTCTCCCCTGGTGAGTACTTTTGTTTCTCATTTTATTTCATGTTAATATGATGTCTAACTAAATGGTGACAAAGGTGGCCAAGTCCCTCGCCAAGGCTGATATCCCCGTACTTCTAACTGGAAACCGGGGAGCACCTGATAATTGGGAGAAGAGGCACATCCTCCCTGGACCCCCACAGAGCGACAGCCCATCCAAAGTCCTAATTGATGCTGGTGTTTTGATAGGACTAGGAGTGAAGGGAGATTCTAAAATCTATGGCTTGGCACAGGAGGCACGCTGGGCTGCCAAATATGCGAACCTTTCCGACAAGGATGCAATCGATTTGGTGTCGACTAATATCGAACGGATTCTGGGATTACGACCAAAGAACGAAAAGATCTCCGGAAATCAGGCTACCAAGGGCATTTTTAGCGATATAGTGGTTTGGGAAGGAGATCCTCTCAGAGGAGAGGGCTCGGTTGTGGCAACCTTTAGTGACAACGGCAGGGTATCAGGTTGCTGGCCTGACACTCTAAATGCCGCTGTTTGAGTCTGAAACTGAGGCTATTATTGATAGGCAAATTCAAGTCTCAATTAAGAAGAATCTTGACGCATTGCACCGGCTACTGTCGAGATTTCATTCATGATGGACGTCATCCGACGGTAGCACGAGTCCACCGGCTTTGAACCCGGTGTCCTGCGGATGCCAACCCGACAAGCTAATGTCGTCGCAATCCAATAGCCAACCCCCAGACAAATATTTTGCGTCTTGATACGGCACGTAGGCTTATCAAGATGGCCCATCCTTGACCGGTCGGTCGCTAGTCATGAGGGGATCTTCGGTTCATGTCGGCAGGTGGGGCCGTTCGAAGCCGGTTTATGGGGCCGACTTTGAGCACCAGATTGTCAGTTGAGTTGTTCCATCATGCGTTGAATGCTTGTTCAGCTTTGATTACAAGTTCAGCAATCAGAGATAGGAAAGGAATGGAATAAATGGCAATTTTCATTATGCTTGGAGGCGTTACGTTACATAGCTGAGGCAATTGGCAGTAATTATTACTATGTAGCTTGTTCCCCGACCCAATGTATTTTTGAGACGTGAGGTTTTGGTCTGAGTGTCGCTCAGAGTGCTAGAACTGACTGTAGTGGTTCTTCATGATATTTTGCATTGCATCTTCATTACATTAACTTCACAAACTATTTCGGCCTCGAATCTGCCGCGCAAGTGCGCGACAGCTCTAGAAGTCTTTGACTATGGTTCCCTTTCCATGTTTTCGCGCCAACGATAGAACCATGTTTCCGGCGGCCAGGTCAGTCAGACTAACGCCGATGCTTTTGTAAATGACAAAGCCTTCTTCCAGCCATCGATTGAGAGGCTCCTGCGCTTCAGCATCCCACTTGTCTTTCCAGTCCATCACTTGTCCAACTTCCAAAACCTGTTCCGCAGTTGCCTCGCTCTGACTTAGCTCCCCCGAATCTTTAAGCGCCATCTCGCGGTCGTCAGTCAAAACAACACCTCCGCAGCCGCCCTTGGGACTGTATCCTGCTTCGGCTCGCAGAACATCGTTCACAAGAGCTGGGTTTATTTCAACCATGTTTGGTTGCCAAGAGCCGATACCTGAAATGAAGCAACCTCGCCCCTCCTGCAGACGTTGGTTTAGATATTCGGCGGGGAACAGTGGCTTCTTGGAAGGGGTTGTGCAAAAGACGACATCGGCCTCCGAAACAACAGTCTTGACAGTCTCTGCCGACTCAGAACCTTCCGGATTGACGCAGTCCAGAATGGCTGGGGACTTCCAGATTGATTGGTTTTCGGCTTGGATTTGATCAATCAACTTGCGCGCCCTATCCACGTTGCGGTTCACCACAGTCACGCGCTTTACCTCTGATCCCTTCAACGCGAACGCCAGCCGTATATGCCACATGGCTTGCTTTCCAGCACCAAAAACAACAATATTGGCCGTGTTTCGTCTCCAAACGTACGGCACCATGACGTTTAATGAAGTGCGATATGCGGTGATTTCATCGGCATTAAGGAATCCGTTTGGGAATCCGTGTTCGTCACAAATTGCTAGAATGCCGTGTATTGTTGGCTTCTCTCCCGACTGGGCGCTCTTTTCTTGCCCACTCGGGGTAGCAGAGGTCGGACCTGTTGATGGGTCGACAATTATCTTCATACCAACGGCTGTGGAGCTCGTAAATGGTCTGAAAAGAGTCTTGACCCCAGTGGGTCGCGTCGCAACGGCAGCATCTGGTTGGAACTGTCTTTCGTTGCTAACAGAAAAGTCCCAAAGCGATTTGGCGAGGCCGTTCCTGATTTCTGTAACCTCATCTGTGGACAGGTTGAGAAGCAGTTTGTGGACGGCACCGTCCCCAAGAACGAGGCAATCAGACATCTTGACAAGAAATGTTGAAATCGGTGAATTAATAGTGGTTGTAGTAGATGTGAGTGGTGAGAATAAACCGATTTTACAGAAAGTTCGCATTTTAATAAGTATCAGTTCGTCGGGAAACCTATCCGACCAAGCTAGTGCGGGGCAATATCCGGTTGTAATCCCGATCCAGGTCTGAATTGACGGTCTATCGGCGGGGTCTGCAGATAACAGCTTGGCTAGTGACAAAGGTGACACTCGGAGGTGTTCCCGATTCATCGGCAGCTGACATTCGCAAGCATGATTGGCATTTCAAGCCTTGATACATCGGCCGTGGCTGCCGACCGATCATCGCGAAAGGTGTGGGGGCCTAGGCTGTAGTTCTAGGTATTAATATCCGGGTCCGATTTCACCAAAGAAAATGATTCTTCCACTTACATGTTCTTGATTCTCGTCAACCAAAGCCACAAGCCTCAAACATGCGTTTCAAGCGATCCTTCAACGTCGTTGGCATCCATTGTGCCGGAGAAGTATGCGATGTCATTGTAGGGGGTATATTGGACGTCCCAGGAGACACAATGCATGAAAAGATGCTACACTTTTGGACAAAGAAGGACGATCTTCGACAACTCCTTCTCAACGAGCCTCGTGGCCGCTCTTCCATGTGCACCAATCTCATCCTCCCCCCCTGCAACCCCAAGGCCGATGCGGGCTTCATCATCATGGAGAGCGAAGAATATCCTCCAATGTCCGGAGCCAACACCATTGCCACAGCGACCACGCTTCTTGAGACTGGCATGGTGACAATGAAGGAACCAGTCACAGACCTCACTCTAGACACAGCTGCTGGTCTGGTGAAGGTGACTGCGGAATGTCGAGACGGCCAGTGCGAGAGTGTTACTTTTACAAACGTTCCAGCGTTTGTGTTTGCATTGGATCTCAAGGTCGAAGTGGAAGGACTTGGTGTTGTTTCCGTCGACATTGCCTGGGGCGGCATGATTTACGCCCTGGTAGATGCTTCCTCCGTCGGCCTCAAGATTGACAGCGAAGCGGGCGCTACTCTGGTGGAGGTTGGAGAGCGTATCAAAAGGGCCATCCCAAAGGTCCTGGATCCTGTCCATCCCGAAAACCCCAAGATTCATGGCGTGACTGTTTTGGAATTCACCGACCCCCTGGTTCACAATGTTACGGTGAAGACGGCAGTGAACACCGTTGTTGTCTCCCCGGGTCGCCTTGACCGAAGCCCGTGTGGAACAGGTACTTGTGCCCGCCTCGCCGTTCTACATGCGCGGCGGGAGTTGGCTGTGGGAGAATCTTTCATTCACAAGAGTGTCATCGGGACGGAATTTGTGGGAACTGTCGGGGAGGAATCCAAGGTGGGACCATACACGGCCATATCTCCCATAGTAAAGGGAAGCGCATACATCACAAGCTTCAAACAGGTCGTGTTGGATCCGAGGGATCCATTCCCCTTGGGATTTAGAGTCGGCGACTCGTGGCATCTAAAGGGAGATCCTTTGCCGACGGACCCTTCTGTGAACTGAAAGATTTGAAGGGTCGCATAGCCGTTTGTACCGACAACAGGAGGGCAGCAGATAGCAACGAAGAGTTTATCAATATAGAGGAATTGCGAAGCGGTCAATTTGTAAAGTGTCGATCAATTTCCATTGTGGAGGGCTAACATCAATATTCATTCTTTGTGTCTCCCGATAATCACTTCATTTGTACCTTGAATATTTCCGCAATCCATCCATTACCCTATTCTTCTCATTCGGCTTCCTTTACAGTTTGTCGTCAAAGCGGTAAGGATAGAGCCATCGCTAAATTTATTGTTAGCACGCGCACATCGCCTTGTACTCTATCTTGACTTACTTTGTCGTAGGGTTTGGAGGTGTCTACAAACCGGAGATCCGTACCGAGCCGGATTCTGTTTTCGGGATCTCTATTAATTGTCGATGCGTGGATCTTCACACTTTTAGCAGCATCCAACTACGTGTTCAATATTACATACCATGTGGGGTTTATGAAACACCACATCTCCGGCTTCATACTCCGTCAACAGCCATCGACCGCCACCGTTGTCCTTGGAGAATTCGATAGGGCCATATCCGAGCCAACCTGTGGTCATCATGTTGGAATTAAACGCGTCCAAGCGTTCCTGGTCGGTCATATTCTTTTCTTTTGCCATTCTATCAAACTCCTGCTCAATGGCCTGGCCAATAGAGTCACCTTGGATACGTCAGCAGATGTGAGAAGGGTTTCAAAGGGAGGGCAAACTCTTTTCAAGGTAAATGAGACCGCCGCCCTGAAATCCAATATCGCCAATGGGGACCCATGCTGTGACCGAAGTCGGCTCGCCGTGGCGGAGGAACGACTGGTCGTAGTGAACTCCAATTGCTTTGTTGCGAGGCGTGTTGTTTCGTAGGAGGGATCGGGGCAGTAACAAGGTATTATCGCCATCCCATGCCTTGAGCTTGGCAACAAAGGCCTTTAGGTCAGGGTGGCCAGCAAAGTCAAGATAAAATTGTTCAGTGTGTGCCTTTTCAACCAGGTTGGCAAACGAGCCAGGCCCACCATGGCCCTCTAGGGTGGGTCCAGCACCAATACTGGGGAAATCGGCACCATCATTGTCCATGTTATAAATGCCATCAACGGTGTTGGTTTGTGGTTTTAAGGCTCCAGTGGGCTCCAAAAAGTCGAAGTAAGCCTTGCGGCACTCTAGTACAGCATCGCGGGGCAGAAGGCCCTTGACGAACAAGTATCCATCCTCTTCGTATCGCTGGCGCAACGTCTCAATGGGCTCAGAAGGAGAGGATTTTGTCAGGTATCCAACATCCTCCTTGGCGAGGATACCATCGTTGACCAAGAAGCCCTCGAGAGCCGGCTGCGGTAGGGTGGTGGCGTCAAGCATGATGTCGATGAAGTTTTAATAAGGCTTATGAGGTATTGAAGTGAAGAAGCTTGTGGATGACGGATTGAACTGGATGTGTCGGTCTACTTTATAACTTTTCTTAACAGCCATTTATATTCGTCCCATGATTCATCGGCCGGATATCGTGGAAGGAGATTCCGCCCCGAAGAGTAGAGGATCTGATCGATATTAGACCTGGACTAGATCCAAACGGGAAAGAAAATTCCGATCCTGGGTATTCGGACTTTTAGCAGACGCGTTCCTGTGCGCCAACCCTGTACTGAGATTAGCTCGAGGCTCAAAGATTGAATTATACCCACATCCCCTCACCCCAGCTGACCGAAGAATTCACAGATGATGGGGCCGAAGCAGCTGACAGCCGCCGCAAGACGGTGCTGATGAAGCGGAGGTCTCTCATTGGGCGCTTCCGGTGAAGCGTTGGCGCGGTGGACAAATGCAGTAGGAATTTCCGACACTACCAAAATTCCAGAACAGGCATGGTTAAAGACAAGTCCCAGCGCCCCGCAGTTTAGCGATGTTGCTTTGGCCGATCGGGCATCGGTCCGGCGAACTATTGCCGAGTTGAGCGTCTTCTCCCCACATCAATGGCGTCCCGAGTGCAACTTGGTCCAATTGCTCAGGGCTTCAGGGAATGTCGGTGGTAATATCGTGCCACGGGAGCGCGGACACCGCATCCCCCGCATGTGAAGATGTGGGAGCCAATGGCGAGATGATTATTTTTCTCCGGATGAGCAAGTTTAGCACAGCAGTGACACCGAAAAAAAGTCATCTGGCTTTCGACCCAACACGTCAAACAACGTGGCATGACCCACGTGGTGAAGACCTTTCGTTCAGTAGCCGACCTTAAGCTCGCGGTTCTCCCTTGACCTTGCTTGAGCCAGCTACTGGTTTTGAGTATGGCAATGAATTTTTGAATCCGTGGCCTGGGACTTCTAGTAACCCATTTCGGGGGAGTCGCTTGCGGGCTACAATGTCGTAACCATGCTCAATATGATGTGGAGGAAGCAATACTGTCACTTGGTCAATTTATTAGGATCAATCGATGATACAAGACAAGAGAATACATGTGACCTTGGAAAGATGGCGAAAAGTACGGTCAAATATCTGAATGTAGCCAAGGGCAGCGGCAGAGCCTTTCCCGATCATCAATTTTCCGATTGCGCTCGCCATTTCCTTCGGACATAGGCCAAATCTCATCATCCCAATACGGACACCTGTCCTCCCTTCCTTTCCAAAGTGCTTCAAACTCGCGACGCCCATACCCTCCGGAATATGCAGCCTTTCGGGGAAAGTCTTCCCGAAAATCAAGAATATTGTACCCGCACTTGTCAAGGACCGCATCCCAGAGGTCGCCAAAGTACGACCCCACCTCGTGTGCGCATTCAAAGTCATATGCTTCGCCGTATGCGAGATTCGAGACGGACCAGCCCGTATAGTTTATTGCGTGTACGTCTGCACCTTTCTTGACAAGGTATACCAGTACATCTTTCCAGTTGTAGACTAATGCCAAATGGGGTCGAGAGGAGAAGAATATGTGTAAACAGTTGGATCCATCATTTGCTCGGTCTTGAACACTGCAATTTTTGGAAAGCATTAGTGCAAACTTGTCAATGTGAAACTCAGCCTGCAGAATCATATCGTCAGGCTGGTGATGGTTCAAAAAACATGCACAAAGAAGCGCAGTCCACCCTTCAAAGTCTCTACAGTCGGCTACTCCAAGATGGGTACTGTATTTGAGAATCTGACGGAGGGTTTCTTCGGTCTAAGGGTGTTAGTATGGACAATTTCGATAATGTAACGTGGGTAAACCCACGCAGGCAGACCTCGCGTGTGCTGTCAAATGCAACACGCTACGTAGGGGAAGAACTTCGAGAGTGGGATCAGCGCCCGCTTCGAGAAGGACCTTGGCAGTATCTTGCTGCTGGTTAAAGTGTGCTAGATGTAGCGGAGACCTGATTTTAAACGTCATCGGGATTTTGTCACAATTATGCAAATGAGCCTCTTACTTGGGATTGGATGTGCGCAGATGTCCATTGTAATTTGTGATTTCGTTCACATCTAGCCCATGGTCGAGTAAGAATTGACACATGGCTGGATGAGCTATCGCATGCTTTCGAATAGCATCAAAGTTTAGCCAACACGAAGAAATAACTTGACAGCCTGCAATACTCACATGCAGTAATGACCATCCGTGATCGTCATGATCATGAATGCTTGCCTTCCCTTGGATGAGGAAAGCTGACATCGCTTGCACATTACCACCGGCAGCAAGCCGGAATATTTGAGAACCTCTCGGGAGAATGTTGATAACTGATATTTGCGGTGCCATAGACAGGAAGCTGTTGAAGATATCCGGGCCTGGCTCTTGACGTACTGACATTCTAAGCATGGACGGTTCGTTATCCAACTTGAAGATCAAATTTGCGCTCAAGCCTGTCGCTGTGCTATCATTTTCTTCAAAATTTCTAGTGTTCCGAGAGGTTTTTGTGTGTTTCCACTGGCGGTTAATGATAAAAGCTCTCAAGATCACAGCATCAAATCGAATCGACTTGGACTTTTCTTGGTGAGTGATGGAAGTTCCGGGTATGCGGTTGTTGAATATCCGAGATTCGCCTAAGGGGTGTCAAGACTATTTACCCAACAGGGTTATTGATGATTTACCTTGATTTGTAGTCCTTATGGATTGGCTAGAGGCAATGAGGTTGGTAACCAACTCCAACTCAGTTCCAATATCCACCATCTCAACAGGGTGCGATGTACCATTTGACAATGCAAGAGATGTTGACGTTGCTTCTCCTTGCTGAGCACTCCTCAATAGCGCTTTCATGTCTCGAATTACGCTGCGCATGGTTTTAGGGTCTAACACCCTCGCGGGCACTGTGAGTGACTCCAGTAATCTAGCCATGCATTCTCCTGGAGTCGGAAATTCGGCCTCGAGCAACGGTACAGCCTCTGGAATCATGTTCAGGCTATTAATCCTCGCGAGCTGAACTATCTGAAGCCGGAGACTGAGTCGCATGATATGGCCCCGTATCCTTTCCTGCATTCTGGCAACATCACTGTGGCGCATCACTGCCCTGAACTTGTTCCAAAGACGGACATTGCGACGGGGGTGGAAGATCCTCAGATTGTTTAAGCGCTGCTCAAACTGAGCAAGATCCCAAGCACACTGGTTGATCATGTCGGAGATTTCTTCATCTGCAGCGCATGTTGTCGAGGAGCGCTCAAGTTCTTCTAGCACAGTGCGGAGACATCTGATATCGTCGCCGAGCGACTCGACGCTTTTTAGGGAACTCTTTATCGCCTCGATGACCCTGATGATGAATCTCACAGACGACAAGGTCAAGCCCACGGCAGTCACCAAGCTAGCGCCGGGACTTAGTGAGTCCATTATTTGCTTAGTGACTGAAAGTGATTCGGCAGGTGATATCGGGCGAAAGGTCTGAGGTGAAAGGGATTGCGGGGAGGGTGAGGTCTGTGCTGCCTGAGTGAAGCGCCAGCCGTATTGTAATTTCCAAGCTGCAGTGAGGCTTTGCATTTTGCGCAGTCTAGTGGCTTGTCTGCCTTTTGGAGAGTGAATTGGAACGCTGGTCAGTCTTGGTGTAGCATCGGTCGCCTCAAATCGGAGCAGTGGCTGGTAACGCGTCGACCTGCACTTTGTTAAAATCGCGCATCCGGGGGGGGAGATATCCGGACAGCCCGTGAGTATATTCCGTCGTGAACGTTGGTCGTGAAATGAAAACAGTGGATTGCAGGCAGGAAATATTTCGAATTTCCCGTTGAATTGCGGCTGCCGAATCTCCACTGTGTATTTTGTGACTGAGCTTGAACTATACCCCAGTAGTTGCTGTTACAGTGGAATTTTCTTCCCTCTGCCAAGCAACCACACTTGAAATGGCGAAAAGATGAAAATTAGCACCAGGAGAACCTTTGGAATCCTGCCAGCAGAAAATTTACTTACCGATTAGTGATAGGTAGTGATGAAATGTTTGTAAGTATGGTTAGCAAGCGTCCAGTTCGATTTTATTGACTGTGCGTGTGGAGCAAAGCATCAGCATCCAGGTGACTGGAAAAGTAGCTAGAAATGGATATAGAAATGAAGATTTTGAACTTAGGCAAGTGCCCTATGTACTCAGATTGACTGGATGGGCCGGTGTCCAGGAAACGTTGATTTGGTTGTCCCAGAACAGGGTTGGGGCTAGGTGGAGACATATTTGCCACATCTTGTGCCTGCTGTATCAACTGCTGATATAATTTAGCTTACATTACGAATCTGAGTGCCCACAGAATGAAAGAGGACGGTGAAACATGATCAGATTACTGGTCGCGTGGCACCAGCAAGATTAACATGATTTAAATGCACATGATAGAAATTACGGCGCACCCATAGGCCACACTCGCTTAGAGTAGCCCGTTTGTGATTTTTGATTATTTGTAAGGCACAATAAAAGTCTAACATATGCAGAAAAGTAAGGGGGTTTTAATAGCATCTTGCAAAGTACGAGACTATTCTGCCCGAGGTATCTAATTTGCAAATTAGCGAGGAATGCAGAACGGAACTTCAGGAATTTTGTGACAAATAATAACAAGGAATGGAATGCTTGAATATGATATTGAGCGGGGAAATAAGACGCGTCTCACAGGGCAAGAGTTTTAAGACGCCATGTCCGCCCCCGAAATTTTGTTTCTTGGAACTACCCTGCATCCACAACAAAGCCCACCTAATAAGCGGCTCATTGTCGAAATTATCAGGCAGAATATTTGGGCAAAGATAACATGAGATTCATGTGCATTCTTATGCCATTCTTGATGGGACTTGCTTCGGCCACCAAGCCCAAGGGCCCAGAGGGACTTGGCGTTCCCCATCCAATTGTGAGGTGGACCTTGCGTTTTGCCGTGCCCCATGCTGATACATGATAGAACCCAAATTGTCCTCTATGGTGCGGAGAGGCGTGCATGGGGAACTCGACCTGCTACTTGGACTGCAGCAAAAAATGCAACGGATAGATTGGCGGAAGTTATGATCTGATGGGCGTGCCCAGACCCATTACTTGTCAGACTTTCTTGATAGCTGTACTGAAGCGGTAGGCTCGCCAAGATTTTGTCCTGATACTGCGGCCGGAAGAACAGGCATCGAAACTTATAATATAAGAATCAAGAGCTTATCAACAGTTATATTCATAGTTTTATGACTGAATTCTTTCCATAATACAATCCCTTTAATTGCTTTGTCTCACAAAAAGAAATTATTCACATTATGTCAGCATATGCCCCACTTAAATACGTGCGGGGCTCTTTGGTCGCGACGGGTGTAAAATCTTCATCTCTTGTCGCCAGCACATTCGGGTTGATCCTAATCAAGGTTGGGAGTTTATCTCTTTAGCTCCTATACATCCCGTGAGCCTCTAAAATGGAAACAGATCCACAAACCAAAGAATGGGGTCTGGCTTCGCTTCCTATAGAGCTCCTCACAAACATCCTCAGTTATTCCTGTGATGTTGATAGCCTCTTGTCCGCCATTTCCTCCTGCCGCGCCTTCTACGACGCTTTCCATGGATTTTCCAACCAAATCATCGCTTCATTGATAGGCCGAGAAATAGACCCGACTGTGTTGCGTGAAGCAATTCGGACCCTACGGACCCAGGAGCTTTGTCGCAATAGACCTCTGCCTGATACAAACCTATTGCGTTTCATCGAGGGAACCTTTCAGCAGGCCGAGGAACAAGAATCGCCAGAATTTGATTGGACGCTTACAAGATGCATTTCTGCCTTGCGATTTCATGAAACCGTCAAGGCCTTGTCGAGACTGGTGTCTGCGACACTCAAGACAAATTTGGAAAAGCTATGTTCGAATCAGTCCTTCAACGCATTCAATGGTGCTGAATCTGCACGGGTACAATGCGCGTTGTATCGCTATGAAATGTACTGCCGTCTCTTTCCGCCTCAAGAGCAAGACCAAGATCCACCCGAAGAAGATTATCTACAAGCACAGGAAGCTTACCTTTCTCATTTCAAGCCGTGGGAAGCTGAACAAATAGCAAGCGTACACGAAGTACTGTGGTTGCTTATCGTGCCTGGTATGTGACATTTGTTTTGTTGTGTTGGTACGATTCTGTAACTTGTCTTTGCTAAAACTGATTCTCTAACGCGATAGCCTTCAATGATATTGCACTACACGACATTGCTTGGGGAGCGCATAGCGTCAGCTGCGTGGAGAGCTTTTACGATCCGTATACTGACAAGGTTCTGTCAAGAGGATTGCGAGTCGTCTTGGCAATTTCACGTGCCACGACATATGAAGAGCGCTACGAGATTTTGAAGTGCGACGATCCTGCGACTGCTGACGATTTCTTGTGGTCAGCCTTCAATATCCAAAACATGTTGCTGCTGCACCCGAGCTCGTCCAACTTTGACGTGGATACATCATCCGACGGCGGGAGTGCCACAGAGCAGATCATTGATGCAGGCCCTAAAAAGGCCTGGAAATGGGCCCATCGGCCAGAAAGCAACACTAGGTTGGTAATGGAAGACGATTTCCTGCCCCTGAGATTATGCGGTTATGTGTTTTGGGATGAGGAAAGATTAAACGGGACTGGTTTGCTGAGAAGGAGGTGGCGTTCCCTGGAACCGAGTGTTAGATTGGTAGAGGAACTTATTACAAGGGCCCCAGCAATTCCAGCGCAAAGGAAATCTTGGAAACAGAGGACGGCTCTTTACGAGAAGGGTGATCGCGGTCGCTTGCAATGAGGTGATGGTGCAGATATTTGGATTGGTGTTTGTGCAACTGGGCGCATCTAGAAATGATATAGCCGAGATTTCACACATTTCCTTGGTCATTTTAGCCATGTGCGATACCGCTGCCTTTAGCTGATTGCTCATGCCGCATTCGCCTGAAAATCGGAAGATTTAAGAGCAACAGCGACTCCTACCTAGTCCATCAAACCCTGTTTGCTTTTGCATCCTACTTCGGTCAGGGTTTGCTCATTCTCTTGGTTGGACTCCCATAACACGGTTCACTGCCGCATCGTCATTTCACGGCCAGTTCCATGTGGCCAACAAAAGCCGCTGATTCTCTGCCGATGGAGTTATCTGTGGCTAAAGGGGGAAGGTTTCTTGAAAAAAGAATGACGGTCAGATCCGAGCACAATTTGCCACAAACTAATGGAATGCTGGATTTGATTTGGGCGGGCTCTAGGCCCCATGATGGTTCCATGAGTCAACATGCAAAGACGGAAAATGATCGGAGGTCATTCCGACCACCAGGGACACCTTTTGTCACACTGTCACAAAACACATGTACATTTTGGCAAATGATTGGCGGCCTAAATATCTGTCGGCGTTTAGATAATGGGGTCAAAGCGTATCAAACCAACAGTTGTTTGTTGGTCAAATGATTCCATTCAGTACACCCCGCAGGGAAACAGGCCTGTTATTTCAGGCGATCATGTTGGTTCAATTACGTTAACCTTGGCCAATTCGAGGCTCCTCTCCAAATTGGTGCAGGGCCACAGGCAAATCCATTCACTCACGTGATAATGCGTCAATCAGGAAACAGTTCCCAGATTTCGAAGCCGTTTCTTCCGACTAGATGTTTTCTACTAATCAGTGCTCTCAGCCTGGGGTATTTTTATGTAAACGTGGCTACCAAAGGCGATGTCTTTCACTCGAGTACTCCGCGGTTCCTTCATGCCAAATGATTAATTACCGAGCACAATTGGCGACAAGGCACCGCTCCACAGATTAGATTGAATCGGTCAACACTGGGACACAACAGGGCACAGGTAACGAGGCTGTGGGTGGCGAACGCGACTGCTGCGCCTTTCTAGATCAAGCCATCGACGCCCGAGGTGAATCCGGTCAGAGCGCATCCAACCAAACTGTTGGTTTGGTGATTTCGTTGGGTGTGTGATTGATTTGGCCAGGACTAACTGCAAGAGAGCCATTCCGCTTAGGGAAATATGGTTGGTTGTTCGTGGTCTCGTGTTGGATCGGGTCGAGTTAGCTACATGGACTAACGCAACTTTGACACGAACATGCTGAGGCTACCTCGTGGTTGTTGGCCCACATGGGGGGCCAATAATTGGACTTGGGTCCCTTGGCACCTGGAGTCTGGCAGAAAATTCACCAATATTCGAGTCGGTGCTCAAGAACCCGCAACGGTTTCAAGGTGCGATCGCTCCTTTGACGTTGCCATTAGTGTCCAGCTTTTCCTATTAATCCTTGAACCTGCATATAACCGAACAATCAATGATGGTGTTCATATTCTTGAGAATGAGCATGAGTAACTACAATGGACCAACGGCCGTTGGGACATCAAACTGGCCAGTGGTTCCAACGTGGTCACGTCAACAGAGAGACCAGACCAACACAGTACCCTAAGCGCCGTCTTTGACTGCGCAAGCGGGCCCAGGATGCTGTGATATGAATCAATGCCATAAAGGGTAACGGATGAGTGATTTTCAACGGCCGCTTCCAATAATAGTGCTTTCGTTGGCTGTCGCTGCCGAAGGACCGCCCTCGTCTCAGAAACCAGACTAAGCGCTTGGTGGGCTCATCATTCTTCGTGTCAGTGGTTGGAAGCCCGGAATCAGATTTGCTTTGTTATAAATAGCAGAAAATGGCAATTGGAGCCGCCAGCTAAGCGCCGATCGATGGAAATGTTGGTGAGGGTGAGGGTGGCAAGCACTCAACAACCCAATCTGGAGCTATCTACACACGATGATGCACGACAGAAGCGCGACACCAAGCGCTTGCCGGCCTTTAGTAAACGGTCCGAGATCATAAGGCCAAGCAAGCTACCATGTTTCACGCGTTTCAGAGTGTGCCGTACAGTGGGTTGGCTCTATTTCGGGCAGTATGCAAGGCGCTTGAAGCTCTGCAGTTTGCCTTTATGAGTATATCAATGACCAGTGCTGCATCGATTGAACTCTTTTCATCCAGACAAAACTTTGCTTCAATTCCAGTTAGTGTTCCTTGAAACATGCACACTTGAGCCTCTGTTTGTCCATCGACCATCATCTACCTCTCCTCAAGACACTTGATTCTCAAGTCATTCTCACTACTCTGGCATTTGTTCAAATATATCTGACTACTTGAACTGCTCGCTTCTGGCCAAGATGTGTAAGTTTAGCAAACCATGATTCCGTGGGACTCGTCACTGATACTGTGCTACAGGGAAAAGAAGCGTTACAGGACTTATTCTTGTTACATTCCCAATTGTAGCCCTAGTCATGTATAGTAAGTACCTCAACTTCGAGCCTGCTTCGTGTCTTTTGACCAACCTAATCAATCGCAGCATTGATACTAGTCGGTTGTACATCCAACAGCCCTGGCCTATCCAACATATTTCTCGTCAGTCTTAGTGACCGTAATAAGACTGAGCTTCGAATTGGCTATTTCGGTAAGTGGGTCTACTATTCCCCTGGGTGAAGTAAGACTGTACGGGTGCAACCTGCCATTCTCGAAATGGTGCGATCATCGAATGATAAAACACAATACAATTCAATTAGGAATTGCCGTGTTTTGGACTTGTGGGTCAGTCGCTCACGAATGAACTTGGCCTGGTACCTTGATGCAGTCTCGACGCCCTCAACGGGAACATTCTGTTGCCACCCGTCATGAATAAAATGCTAAGTCATTTCCAGGAATTTGTGCACGCGAAAATGGCCATCAAACATGTGTCCCGACGACTTATTCGACGTCGGCTGAATCACTGCAATCTGGTCTGGCAACTGCCAATCGTCAACACAAAGGCAGCTCTGCAATGTCTACGGAAATCTTGCAGACTGCCTTGCAACTACAAAGGAACGTCTTCTTTTGTTGCGAGACCATCGCCGGATTGCTCTTTCTCACCAGCATTCTACTTTTTTTGACCAAAAGCAACGGTCAGTGGCTTGGAAATGCAGCTGTGAAACGGATATCATACGCGGTGGACAAGAAGTGGCCTGAGAAAATCCTCATGGCTTCCATTGCAGTCTCCTTTGCCAGTGCCGTATCCATTACTCAAGTCGGACATGCACTTGAGTTTGCGACCAACAAGATGGGAGACTCTTTTGCGGCTACCAACGCTGGGCAAACCCTGCAAGTGCTTCAGTGGCTTGCATTCAGCTTCTCTTTGGTATTCTCGATTGGAATGCAGGTCAGTGGTGGGAAGCTCAATGGCGAAATCCCTGAATCAGCGTAATCCTCGGATCTGTTGCTGCGCCGGGCGCCGCCTCTAAGAACCTAATCAACAGTCCGATTTACAGTCCCGATATTTGGTATGGGATTGGTTGATCTGTTTGTGTTTCAATTGTCTCTATCAAGTGGCCGGTTTCCACTTTTTACAGCCCTACCCTGGACGGATAACGATGGATAAGATGATACATGTACTATGGCGTTGTGCACGACTGGTACACCTCGGTGAATTTGGTATGGCGTATATTTTCATTTGGAGGACATTTACCACTACTACCCCTTTATATTTAAGGGTTGTAGTATTCAAAATGGCGCAAACTGTTTTAATTAAAACTTTGTAACTCCTTACCTGTGACCTATCAATGGCGTGCTGTCCGTGAAAAAAGCTACAGTTACTAGCGGATAATACCAAACAAAATGAAATTTATCCCATAGCTGCACTATGAAAAGCACAGAAGCGTATATTAGATAGAACTGGTGGAATGAGAATGCGTGAATGCATCAACCAGTAGGTCGTTTTGAGACCAGCTTGTATTGAAATACTAATCGAAATACGGTGTTGAGACCCATTCCGTAATGCCGAACAATTTGTTGAAAGGTTGATCCCGCCGCATGAAACAAAATGCTACTATAATAATCACCCAGAGTCATAGAGTTCAACATTGTTGATCAGAAATTGGACGTCGCTGTACACATGAACGTGTGTACTTCAAAATCCCTCCGTCATGGTACTGCTGCGTGACCACCCATTATGAAGCTAGTTTTGACCGCAAGAGTAGCATTTGCCACCAAGACTTTGAACGCTGGGGCATGTAGTGTCGCAGTAAACTGCATGGCCACAGATGTACTTGATACACATGCTGATTATGCGTTGATGACAGGGCTGGTATCGCAGTTGGATTTAGAAGCTTGATTGTGCTTTTTAAAGGTTGCTCGGCAAATGGGACGTTTCGGAATCTATAGCTTTGTAAGCACCAACTCAGTCGTTACTTGGTATTATCAAGAAGACAAGCTCGGGGAGCACAAACAAGGAATAGAAGCGCTTGGATGATGGGGTGTCGGGTTCTTTTGAAGCTGGACATTCGGATTTTGAAAGTTCAAGGGAGATGGGTTTATATACGTGTACAGGAAGGCGAAGGAATTTGCTTGTTGGGTATAGAATGGTTGTCCCAGTTGGTGGCAACGTCTAGGACAACGGCAGACGTCACCAGACTCAACGGACCCTGTTTAGACTCACCAATTGTCAAACAAAGTAGCCTCCCATGCGGTCAGCCCCATTCCCATCTTGATTCGTAAAAACATGCGCAATTTCCTTGTTGGGTATAAAGTCCCCGCAGTCTTGTGTCTGTTTCCACCCGGAGGGAGCCCAATACACACAGATTTAGATGGGCAGGATGACGAAGCAGGGTCCGTAGCGTGGTATTTTGAGCCTCAGCTTGCGTTATTTTCACGGACATGAAGCCATCATCCTGCCAGCCGGCATTGCATGGACAACTGAGGCTTGCTTTCCTCCACACGGCTGTTTGCCAGGTTGTCTATGACTCGAGTCCCATGACGCCCATGCACTCGCGGGGGCCAAAGCGGGGAGTGGGGCTTATGAAGTCGAACAGAGCCGCACCGTTGGGGGTTTTGACGCATCCCCGCCTTCAGGGCGCAAAGGGCTTCTGAGAACCGAACTCCAGACCGAGGTCGGTGATTGGATGTTCTACATCTGCGGGTTTGTCCAGAATTCGCACCGCCTCAGGCAGGGATCGCGGTAGAAATCCTCGCCGGTTCCCACAGAGACTTGGGAAAAGGGAAGGGATCGATTTGAACTCAAAATGGAGCAGAAATTTGGAGCTGTTGTGAAAAGCATGACTAGAAGATCAATTAACATTGGTTTATCGCAACTGATATTCGAGACCTGTATGCAAGCTGTTCACGCTTGGGGCATGCTTAGACATTGAAAAGTGAGGCTCAGCAAAGGCATCGGGCCCACTTGTTGACATGCTCAAATGTCTCGCGTATTCAGAGCCTTATTGCAAGTTGAGGTATTTGTATGCCAGTCCGTTCGAATTATTGGCCCATGTTTAGCGGATTCTGCATCATCTTTTTGTGACCATGCATTCCCCCAAATACTGGCGCATTTCCTTGAGTAGTTACCAAAGTACCTAGGAGTTGGATGACCCAGCTCCCATGCTTCCTTTTCTTCTTCTTCAGCCACAAGCCATTGCATTTTAGCACGTCTTGGAAGGAAATTCTACTGGGCAGCATCATGCCACGTTGTGATTTGACTCGCACCCGGAAGGAAGGAGGCGCATGCACCAACCTCAGTTGTACGCATCGCAGCCCACCTGATGCCGAAAGGCATTATGGAGAGTTCCGATTGACCTCACAAGACGTGCAAGTAAACAAGGTTATGATGTCATCCAGCATTTTCACTTTTCTATATAAACATGATAAACACCATCCTCAAGTCCCAAACCGAGCTCTTCATCCTGATCGTACACGAGCACATACCCCCCGGCAGTTCTAAGCCTTTGGTTCCCATTATCAAGTTTGATTCCTTTTGACAATCCTCTCGAAATGGTAAGCGTATTCTACCACATATGGTGGATTCTTTTTTCTTATCCTCTGTTATTCACTGATTGTATCTAGGAATCTTCACAAGTTGAGGTGGGATTATTGGTGGAAGTTGGTGGTTCCACTGGGGTTTGGCAAGTGGAGTATATGGATGGACAGAGTGTCGGTGTTAAGAATATTGAGAATGGTGAGCAGTTGGTCACCGTAGCAGCCAGCCTGAAGAAGGCGCGATGAGAACCATATGGAATCTACTGGCTACCGGGTTGAGGAGGCGTGATGATAGATTTTATGAGCAGAAACAGAAATGATGACGGACTGAGTAGTGATGGTACAGTAAAAAAAAAGTAGAGCGATGACGTTCTCATGATTTCCAACCCTACCCAGAGCACAGCTCTTCACTTTTGCCCGGTGGACGTGCATGGCAGAGATTTGCGTGTCTCATCAAGCCTCATTCCTGCCATAATCCATCCCCTGTGAGTTGCGCAGATCTAGTCATCGAGTAATTGCGGATGCTAGGCATGGACTGTGAGATATGGGTTGGCATAGACTAGAGGCGCGTCGTTTCTCTTAAAATAGCCGCCGGACCTGTGTTGCTGGGTCGAGGTGATGCTAAGTCAACTGCACCATCCTATCCCTTCGAGCGCGGTAAAACTGCATTCACAGGATATCGCACTTTGGCGATTGCTGCAAAAGTACAAAACAGGATTCCAGGATCCAAGCTTCACGCTCAATCACGTACCCCCCCGCAGGGAAATTATTGTTTTAATGCTTTCTAACAACACTTTCATTTTGCATCGCGATTTTGTCCTGTCGCATGTTGCCCACTACCGCTTTTTTCCTCTCAAAGACTCCCATTCCTTGTACCAAACTGGCATTTGATCATCGGCATAATCCCATGACTTGGGAGGCTTGAAGCCCGGTGTGATGTAATCCTCGATTTTTGGCGGTCCGTGAAAGGATGACCTTGGCGGCCGATGCTCCGGATTCATCTTGTACAGCTCGACCCAGGCCCAGCGGACGAGCCTCACCTGGACAAACTCATCCCACTGGCCTAGACAATTTCCATATGTGTAGTGGTGTCGCAAGGCGGGCGATTTGAGTTCTCGCACATCGATAGACAGGGTACGCTCCATCTGAAAAGGGTTGCCCCGAGCAAATGTCCAAGTTCCACCAACATAGTAGGATCCAGTGGGAGGCGTTGTATCCACCACAGTAAACTGGCAATGTTCGAGGACATAGTCGGGAGCCTGCCTTGATGAAAAAGAAGGCTCCAGGGGTATGATCAGCGAGTGTCGATCACCGACGCGGCGCACGCCGCTCCCGCACAGCTTTCCGTTTCCGGGCCCATTTCCAGGCCCCCAGTCCGGCCATCTAACGTCGCGGGTGGTCCACCCTTGTTCTGCTCGCTCTACTAGTATGCGACCGAATTCATCGTCGAGGTTCTTCAAGGGGTATAGTTCGTGGCGGATGATGGTTTGGGTGGGGAGGAGGCAGTATGCCTTGTTGTGGGTCAGAAAGCACAGGTCGGTTGTTGTGTAGGCGGCTGTCAAGAGGGCGCGGATGGGCACGGTGCTGGTTTTCGTGATGCGAATCTGCGGTCCGGGCGAGCTGCTTCGGCCAAGAGTGACTTGATGGGTGGACTAGGAAATGACCAGTCAGGATATAGCTTTGGGGGGGTTTGCTTCTGCATGGCGTACCACGTCGAGCGTTGCCAAGTCGTATTTTTCCTGATACTGCAGGTACCTCTCAAAGGACTCTGCGTGGTGGCCCCTTTGAACAACAATGTCCATGTATATGCTCCTCCCGTGGCCCAAGTTGAAAAAGTTGATTGCGAAGCCACCCGTGATCAAGCCACCACACGCCTCCAGCTGGCGGCGAAATGCAGTCGCATCGCGCACGAAGCTGTACAGGGTTTTGCTGCGCGCGTTGTCCTGTGGGCTGTGCGATTTCTGGTTCCCTTCGAGATGGCTGGTGATGTTGAGCCACCTTCTCTGCAGCAGGGTTAAGATGGAACGGAACGATCGAGAGACTGCGTGCAGTGCGTAGACGTCGGAGATGGAGAGGTAGGAGCAGATGCGATCGAAGATGGGGTAGTACTGATCCGACTGGAGCAAATCAGCAATGGGAGACTGCTGCCGCTCCATGGCGACCATGCTCGTGATGTTGTTGCGTGGGAGAGGTTTGGCGGCTGTGGCCAGAAATCATGGGACCCCGCTTTGGTGTCCTTGGGCATGAAGGTGAGGGTTGCAAGCTGCTGACGTGTGGGCGGGAGCGCAAGGCAACCTGATGGAGACACGGGAAAATACTGAGAAACACATTTGAGTGTTTTGAATCATGGCGCAGCAAAGAATGCAATGTCCCAGACAATCCAGTTTGGTGCATGGAAGAACGAGACACATTTTGGGGGGTGAGCTAAACCCATCTTAGGTTCCATGATGCTATCTCCCTTTCGTGGTTGCTGATGGTTAAGGCGACAGAAACGGCTTCTGTAGGCTCCCTCGGCGCCTGATAGCAAGCCCCACCACCCCCGCCCCAGCTTGGGTAGCGGCCGAACGGGAGGCCCCACGCGGGCCCGTCATCCGCCAGCAGCCAGTGTCGGGGCCAAGGAGAAAGCGCGATTAGTGAGGCGGAAGTCTGCCACATGGCTCCATCCGTATTCCCTTATTACTCGTCCATGCGACGCAGCCCCCTCGAGGTTTGACCAGCAGCTATAAAAACGAACCGAAAATGAAGGACCAGTCACATTCCCAGCCACAGTCGAAGCAGCAGTCGGAACAATCGCAGGCCCAGCAGGACGCCCTGAAGCAGGTGGCCCAGGAGACGCTCGAGGTGCTCCCGCGGCTGCTGGGCCAGCTCCAGCGCACCGACGACGCCCGCACCGCCAACAAGTACTCCAAGGACGAGCTGCGCTACCTGGACCCCAACGCCTGCCCCGCCCACGAGCACCCCGCGAAGATCCGAGTCATCAACACCGACACCATCACCGCTGCCATCCAGCTCGCAAACGCACAGGAACACCATCACCAGCAGCAGCATCCTCATCATCACAGCCATAACCATGAGAAGCCGCCGCTGATCGTCAACTTTGCCAACGCCCAAAAGCCTGGCGGCGGGTGGCGCAACGGCAGGCTCGCGCAAGAGGAGGCCCTCTGCTACCGCAGCTCGCTGGCGCACAGCCTCGACGGCTGCCCGTACCCGCTGGCCTGGGACGAGGTTGTCTACAGCCCCTACGTGCTCGTGGTTCGCGACGACATGGCGAGTGGCCACGCTTTACTGCGAGTGCCGCCCGCCAAGATGCCCGTGGTGAGCTGCGTGACGGTCGCGGCGCTGCGGGATCCCAGCGTGCGCACCTTTGCGGCCCCTCACGCCCGCTCCGTCTTTGAAAGCGACAAGGACCGCAGCATCACCAAGGCCAAGATGAGGCTGACTCTGCGGGCCGCCGCAAAGGCCCGACACACGCAGCTCATCCTGGGCGCCCTGGGCTGCGGCGTGCACGCCAACCCGCCCGAGGACGTGGCCTACTGCTGGCTCGAGGTGCTGCGCGAGCACGAGTTTCAGGGCAACTGGTGGCGCGACGTATGGTTCGCCGTCTACGACGCCAAGGGCGATGGCAACTTTGACGTGTTCGACAGAGTATTGTCGGGTGAAAGGGTGTAAAAGGCGACGAGGCTCTCTTCTGCGCAATAGTAATAACCAGCAAGCACAATCGTTGAATCCGCAAGTGTGCCATGCAGCAGTGCCACCCACCCCTGTTGACCCTGACCCCCAAAACGGTTCCCATTCTGAGTATGGCCCTGTAGCTCACAAGCCCGTCAGCGCCGCAGCACGCAGTCCTTTCCCCGTTTAGCCCCGTGGATACGTGGCAGGCCTGACCCGGTCACATTCTAGGCAAAAGTGCAGCCATTGGGAGCTGGGCGACATGCCCCAAATGGCCTCCCCCGACACCGCTGTGGAGAGGGTTTGTGGAGGGTGGCATGCATTCGACTCCGCACGCTTCACTTCACAAAAGGAATGGAAACACCAAAGTCTGCCTCGCTCCTTGTTATCGTATCCTCTATTGCACTTTGTAGCTCTAAGCCGCCTTGCTCTCGCCCCGAAACAGTAGGCCCACCGGTTTTTGGCTTGTTTGGGAACTATGCCCTCGGTTCCTATGCGCTGCAATTAGACGACCAGTCAGATCGATTGAACCCGCCTCGCGCTGCAGCCTGCCTACTCTACTGAGCCATCTTTCTCGCTACCCGTTCCCGTCACACTATTGCGTTGTTAGCCCCGGACTATTAATCGTCAATAATTTCCTGCATCTTTCATCGCCATATCTAAACCTCAGACTTGCTGCCGCCCACAGATTATGATCGCCACCTCTGAAATACCTTGTCCTTGTTTTCCAACGGCAAATCGAAATAAGCGCTCAAAATGCCCATGGTATGGTTTATGCCCCAAACACCTTGCCAGCTTTCTGACTCAGCCCACCTAGAACTTTACTCGATTGAGTCATAGCGATGATCGCTTTGAGGAGTGTGAGTGAAGTTGGGCAGATGCAAAAAAGGAAAAAGCGCAACACGGGCACTAATCAACAACAGTGGAACAACAATTCAACCAAGGCTGGCAACACCCGGACAAGGTTGCCGACGTACAGGAGATATATCTCGCCAGCTACGATGATATGGTCAACTCCCGCCGCGGTACACGCTTTGAAAAGTACAGGTAGATAGCACAGCCACTCTCCCATTTATCGAGGCTTTGCTAAACCTTAATAGGGACGAAAACGGTGCGGACCCAGAGGTTCTTTTTCACGGCACGCAAAGGGCCTGCAAACTAGGTGACCATGGCAAGCGTCTCAACCTTTGCTACGACGACCACTGTACCATGTGCAAAATACTGTGGTCGTCGTTCAAGATGAAGTATGCCAGTGAGTTGCCCGATCCGCATGCGCTCTGATGCCCATTCACTGACCCTGACCCTTCAAGAAAAAAGCAACATGTTTGGTCCTGGGATTTACACGACCCCGATCAGCTCAAGTAAACTCCAACCCGTGCCTATGATTTTCTGTTAATGCAATGTGTTAACGCCCTGCCACAGAAGCGGACCGCTACGCAAAGAACCACTTTGTGCGGTCAAGGCTGCACGCCATGCTTGTATGCAACGTCGTCTGCAACAAGCCGCAGGGTCTACGGTTCTCGGATACCACTCGCAAAAGCCCTGATTTCGGTTTTAATTGCGTACGTCAGAAGGCCAAAGTAGTTTCGATTCTCGCTAATGGTTTGTCTCAAGGTCCGAGGACTCACGACAAGAGAGGGTGGATCCGTCGAGTATCCCGAAGTCGTCGTCTATCGCGACGAAGCCATCATTCCGGTTGGAGTCATCATGTATACCCGGGAGGGGTGGCAGTCATAGGAGTACGAATCGATGTGTTTGGCGTTCTTTCTCCTTCCTTTTTAATCTTTGGGTCTTTGAATAATTTTACATTTTACACTAGGCGTAGGCTATATTTAAATTGGACGGCTCAGCGAATATGAAATTGCACAATTGTACATTTTACTCGAAAGCTTATATAATCGCTCCTTGTAGCACATCCGATTCTACTTGTTCGGTCATGAGGGAAGTGACTGATGCAACCAATGGCGGATCATCAAAGAAGGGAACTGAATTCCTCCAGAGATTATGGACAGGGAGGACACCCAATGGCACCTTTGAACCATTTGGCTTCCAGAGACTCCCTTACTAGCACCTAGTCGTCGAGAAATAAGGCGACTTGCTCCTGAACGTGCACATCTACAGCGAATTTCATGCACGTCCAAACGAAGTATATTCATATGCGGGCCGATTACCAACGATTGAAGATTAGCTTACATATATGGAGTCACCATTGTGTTCACGAATCTTGGAACGAAGGAGCCAGGCAATGCTGGGTCCGAGCCTGGACCTAGAGAAATCCACATCTGGCTATTTGACAAGACGGTTCGAGGCTAGCATGGTGGTGATTGGTATTTATTTCATGGTAATATTCCATAGGGGATAGTTTGATGGTAGTCTACAAGCAACTTCCTGTATACACTGATATGAGGAAGGAAAAGAGAGCTTTTCAGCCCCTATTCACGATTCCGGACACAAAACTCCCCCATTTCCTTTCAGATGTCCTGAATCAGGAAGCGGTACTGGGCGCTGTTAAAGTACCACGCATCATCGAAGTAATGCGCCGAGAAAGCTGGCTCGACAGCACCAGGACTGTCGGGAAGGCGTACACGTTGACCGCTAACTTCTTATCAGATCTAACAGGAAGGAGGCCGCCCGTTTAATTTTGCAAGTGAGGCATGGCAGCTCGAATCGGACCGCGCCGCTTTTTGGGGGGGCGGACCGCTTTGTCATTGGCGTTGGAACAGGAGTTGACGTCTCGGTCTGTGTTGCAGAGGATGTTGGTGCGTCCGTTTCAGCCCCAGCAGCCTGTACGTCAAAAGTGTTTCCGGGCGGCACATCAGTGGTAGTGCTGGACGCATCAGAAGTGCCGGATGCTGTTGAGGCTGATTCAAGCCCCTTAGTGACGCAGTTTCGAGCAGCGCTCGATACAGAAAGCTGCGAGGCCAGTAAAAAATAAACGAGTGAGGGCAGCTGAAGACGCATATTTGCAAATGTCTGAATGTACGGTTTCGAGATGGCAAACTAAGGGTTCCCATAGTACGACAGGGGCAACAGGGCAAAGCCTTGAACTAAATACTTTGCATGAGCTACCATTTTCATCTGCGCCAAAGGAGGACTAGCACAGGTGGCGGGGAAATAATGGAATGATGTGGCTTTCGAACGTGTTTGTGAAGGGGCTATTTTTTTTGGCAGATTAAATGCCAGCCCGTCGCCTCTTTTCCATCAATTGCAACGCCGTTTTGACATGCAAAATTCTTTTTTATCGAAGCTCGTACAATTGGATTCAGATTCTCATTCAGTGTTGTGGTATTCTTGAACGCCACTCCCTGCCCATCCATCCCTAATATTGTAGGTAGGGATATTTTTGATCTTTGAGTCAGAGGCGCACGATTTATACTGCAAGGGATTTCGGTGATGGCAAAGGGATTTACGCGACGGAACCTATCGTTGTATGTTGTTTGCATGTAACTGCAGTAGCTTGCTTTCTGCATCAACAAATTGACCTCATCGTCCATGGCTCTTTTGTTTTTTCTGTTTCTTTTTGACTGCGAAGTGATTGAATCCATCGCTATGTGGATAACAACGTCAAGATTGGTGGCTGTGGTTGTGTGGGCAGAAACTGCAGGATGATTGGGTGAGCCGAGACACGACGGAACCAACAGCACCCACTTTGCCAGCTTCGTCAAATTGTGTTTTCCGTCGTCGAGCGTTTCTTGCCAAGTCACCTAAGGGCGGCAGATAAGTGTGAGTTGTAGGTTTTGGCTTCCATGGGCTGATTAGTATTCAAAGAATCCTGTCCGCTGCAGATCACTAATCAATTTTTTCGATAACACATTTGTCTCGCCAATTGGGTAAGCACATCGTGCCATGTCCTGCAGTCACCTCAGGCTGACAGCCAATGTTCCAAAGCTTTTCCTCGTCTTGTATTAATCATCAATGCGACCAACCAACATGAAATGCGACGCACGACGTTTTCCACCAATCGGCCTCGGGCTCGGCTGTGAGGAATGAGCTAATGCATCGCAACTTTGCTTCCAACTGCAATGGAGAGGGCATTCTTCGTTGACGAATGCATATGCGGAGCCAGAACTAAATGGAAGGTTGAGCAAGTGCGATGAGTAATGAAGTTCGTGGTGTCAATTGTCTCATCAACATTAAATGCATATATGGCACCAACAGGTCTCACTTGCTACCAATTCTTTCGGGCCTCCTCAGACATTCGATTCCAACAGCGATTTAAACCATCAGCATTTTTTTCATACCTCCTTTTTAAATCATGACCTCCCCGTTCAAAACGGTTCTTGTTGTAGGAGCGACTGGCTCCATCGGCTCCATCGTTCTCCAAGCGCTACGTCACGAGCCTGGTTTTGCCGTTTCGGCCTTGCAGCGGTCATCTTCTAAGAGCAAGCTACCTTCGGACGTTGACGTCATCACTATCAAAGATTCGTACCCTCTGGACGAACTCATCAATGCGTTCCAAGGACACGATGCTGTAATAAACTGCATGACCTCTCTCGCGGTTCGGGACCAGCTTCGCTTCGTCGATGCCGTCGTTGCCGCCAAAGTTCGTAGGTATGTGGCGTCAGAGTATGGGCTGAACAACAACAACCCCGAGGCCCGAGCGCTGAACTCTGTCTTTCGTGAGAAAGGAGAGGTGCAGGACTATCTGCGCTCAAAGGAATCCCAAGGCTTGGAGTGGATGAGCGTTGCGTGCGGCATGTGGCTCAAATGGAGCGTGGAGCAGAACTTCTTGGGCATGCACGTCAAAGAAAACAAATTTGTTCTCTGGGACGATGGAGAGGGATGGTTCAGTACAACCACGGAAGAAAACACGGCTCTTGCCATTGTCAACGCCCTCAGCAAAAAGTGGGACGAGACCAAGAATAGAGTCATCTGGCTGAGCGACTTCGCAATCACCCAAAACATGCTCCTGGATGCCATCGAGCGCGTCAGCGGCCAAAAGTATGAGACTGAAAGAGTCGACAGCCGTCAGCTTATCGCGGAGAAGCAGGCTGCCGTCCAGGCTGGAGACTCGACTGCTGTTTACAACCTCATTGAGACCGGCTTTGTCACTGGAAGGTTTGGAGGCCACCTGGAGAAGGAGGGTGAAATCATGAACGATCTGCTAGGTCTCCCGAAGAAGGAGTTGGATGAGGTTGTGAGGGCTGCTCTGGAGGCTGTTGTGAACTAGCCTTGCGGATAAATACTCTAATGTTTGCTCATCAAAGACGACTGGGTGTGGTCACGCGTGTATGGATGCACTATAGAAACGTGCATGGGCAGATACAAGTCATTCAGACCATCTCGAGGACAATAGTGTCTCAAGCAAATGTAATGAGCTTTTCACCACAAAACCTAGCAACCAGGCTTATGTCCCATCCGAGCTGATGTGTCTGTCTGCGGCGGCAAGTTTTTCAAGTCTTCGGTACGTACTTAGTGACTACAGGGTATGCCACACGAGAAGAGAACACCTTCAACATCACACAACACACCGTGCTTGATGGATGCTGACCAACAAGTTTTTGCAAAGAACTATTTCTTCCCCACTCCTCCTTTATCTCATCAAGAAATTGCAAATGAATCCTCCAGGAGTGCTTTGGCCACCACCCATTAAATCGCCCATCCTAGTCGCTGCCTGTTGGTTGCCCACCAGTGGCTGAAGAGTTCAGCAGCTAGCTCCCTCCGTTTCATGACAAAAACCAACTGATGTTTGTTGGTCGATCCCGGAATATGCCACTGTAACTAAAAGTCTCTAGCCGCTGCGGGGTTAGTCTCTGGCGTTTTCTCAGCAAGTTGTACAGGAGCATTCCACCCTTTAATTAATCCTGTGGATCAAACCAGGCTGTGCACCGTAGACGCTCGGGCTGGCTGGGAACCGCAGCTGTCGAAATGAGGGTTGGATCTATGAGAGCAGAGAATAAAAACAGGCATAATCCACCGATCAAAGCTCTGTTCATCTTCTTCATCACTTGGATTTCCATACATTAAAAGAAGATGGTACGCTTGATCTTTGCAGCCACGGCTGTACTCCGTTGGGCATCTCATGTCACAGCCTCCAGCGGCAGTAAAACTGCACCAGCGCCTTCGCAAACGCCCTCATCCGTTCCGATTGAAAATCAGCTCACGTCCCACGGCTGCTATGGAGCATTATCTGAAACTGCTCACTTTCAGAAAAATGTCAGTTTTATATCCTCGGGTGCCTGCTATGAAAGCTGCGAGCGCGATGGAAAGAGTGTCATGATATTGTACACATACAAGTGCTACTGCGCCGATACATATCCGCCTCCAGATTCACTGGTTGATGACTCGAAATGCAACTATTCCTGCCCTGGCTATAACAAGGAGGCCTGCGGAGGTATAGGGGACGGGTCGGCCTACAGTGTTTTCAACACAGGAATTGAGATGTGTGTCGAGGAAGACAATGGCAGCTTCAACAACACAACAAAGGCTGCTACCCCTAAGCACGCCGCATCCACTTCCAAGCCATCATCGACCGACTCCTCTTCATATATCTATTCTTCTCCTTCGACTACCTCCGATTCTGCTACTTCTGACTCTCCCTCAGCACCAAACACTGCAAGTACTACAACTCAAACTAACTTGACCCCTTCCCAACCGGCAGTTAATAAGAGTGGAGGAATCATATATAAATCCTCGCTGATGCATGTTTCTGCGTGGCTTTGTATAATTCTGGCGATTTGAGACGGAATACACTGTCCAATCATGCGCGTTCGTGTTTGATATTGGGGAAGATATGGGAAGAGCGGGAAGGGGAAGAAATAGAAGAAACGGTTCAAGGAGCTCCCTAGCCAAAATTTGGAACGCATATGGGTTCTACTGTTAGGTATCAAGCTGACCCACCTTACTGTCACACCGCTACAGTACTGACCGCAAGACCTACTGCATACAGGGTGGCTTAGTCAGAAAACTGCTTTGGGGGCTTGCTTGCTGTAAAGGCCGAAGATGGATTTGAATAGAACCTAATGAATGGGCTGATATTTGAAGACGGCGATAGATGTGGCCTTGAAATAGCAAACCAATCATTTTTCTCGCACCATCGGGTGAATCTCGCCATCGAACGCCTTGGTGAGATAGCGACTCAACCAGGGCTTTGCCCTCATCTTTGTCAATTCATATGTGAATTCGCTTGTGAAATGTCTCAAGTCCAGTATTCCGAAGTCATAATTAATTACGTCCAAGCTTTTTGCTGTACTTGGAGGTGGAAAGGGCCTAAATACCGGTCGCAAACGGTACCACCAAAGAGTGTGAGGAGTACCGGATTTGTCAAAAACGTCAATGTCTCCCTAACCTTCTTAACTTAGGTTTGCACAATCAGTAGCTTGCGGCGAAATAGTTGGGCTCACGGACTGTGTGGTGAATGATGTTAAGACAGCTGTTTCAGAAAGGCTAGAAGACACATTGCTGGTTTTGGATGTGGTTGTTGATGACAGCCCAGTAGCTGCGCATGCTCGCTATGCTTGAGAGACGTGGATGTGTCATGAAAGGAGAGAAAAGATGCCCAGAATATGCTCGAGATTCATGTCATGACATATCAGCTAGAGAGCTAGAAGTATAAGACTCGAGACTGTTTCAAAAAACAAGATACCATACGATGTGTGCATTCGGAAGGAGATAGTTGAATACGTATGGATGGATGGAACAAGAGGAACAAGTCTAGTCAGCATCAACCCATTGAATATCATTTTTATTGAGCATGCCTTTGTGAAAATTGTCCTACCAATGGACTCCTTATTATTGCATGAGCAGGTGTTCCCTTTTCTCCTCTCCTTTGCCTTCCTTATATTTTACAATGAAAGCGAAACAGAGCGGGCCCACCCACTCGTTATATGCAATCGATGGTAATGACGTTTAGGGGGGCATTCAAATTTCGGACCCTCAGCGATGAAGAAAAATCTAAATCAATTCTATTTCGTGATCATTTCGGCAATAGACTTTTACTCTGTCGACCAGTAAGCCAGTCGAGCCTCCTTCGCGAAGTAAAGCTTCCTAACCAAACTACATCATCCCCAAACTTCGATCAAATTAACGCGAATGCTTCCCAACAACAATCCTTTTAAATTCTGGTAGATGGATCATATGGTACATTAGATTGATACCTGTGAGAGTCAGTAATTGAATTCACAAGCTATTTTGCATCGTATTTAAATGCGACCGCGAGTCGTACTAAAGCCCATGAGACTTACATTGGAATCTCCTCCGATGAAAGCTTCTTAACAACGACCTTTCGACCCAGGTCTCCTGGATACATGATGGCCCATATGACCATGGTCGTGACCATCAATGCGGCATCAAACGCGTACAGCGTCCACTCGTGTTGATACAAATAGCCATTAAAACCAACGGCGTATTCAATTACTCGAAAGATGGATCGCACCATTATAAGTGTGCTGACAGAATAGAGCATGACCAAAGATCTGAACCAGTTGATGCTGCCGCTCATCAGCGTAGGCGGCGACCACTGCTTGAGCCGTCTGTGAAAGATCACAGTGGTGACGATGAATAATCCAAAGAAGGCAATCTGGGTCAATAGTCCAACCAAGATGACCCACTTGGGAATATTAGGGTCGATCTTGTGATTCGTCGCGAGCGCACCACCGCCGGACTGGATGAGAAAGGACAAGACGTCCCCAACGACGAATATTCGTGTCAACCATCGGGCGGATATAATCGAATGTCTCTCAGCTTGAAGCTTTCGCATGAGGCGGCTGAGAGCCATGTAAATCGTGGCTGCGAAAAGCGAGGGTGCGATGAGGATCAAGACAGACTGGATGGCATAAATCCCGAGCTGGTCTGTGTGGTCGTGACAGCGGGCTCTGGCAGCATAGCCTAGCACCTCCACTGGTACAAGTGTCAGTATAGCTCAGTTCAAACGTTAGGATCAAGAACATAAACATACTGAATCCGCCAATAATGAACGGGATGAAAAACCAGGACCGCGTCCTAACCATTCTGAATGTTATCCATAGTGTGCATACCAGAAAGGCCAAGGCAAACGCGGCAGCCGCAATCAGTGACGGGACATAATGCCACAGATAAACGCCGTCTTTGTAGGGCTTGATTTTGGTCATTTTGGAGACTGCTGTGCAAGCTTCACGGCGACTATTCCGAGGAGACGCGAAGATCAAACGAACATGAGCAAGAAGCCAGAAGGATGTCTCGGGAGAAGTAGCTGGAAGGACATTGCCTTTATACTTTGTATCTGCCGTCCGCAGACCACCTACGTAATGCGCGACAATGCGACCCTTTTCGGACACATTGAACGCAAATGACCAAAAGCGGCTTAGTCGATGCCTTGCCTGCTGTCGATCCGTAAGCCCAGCTGAAAACGCCTGGATAACCGGCACCTGCTGACCTTCATGTCAGACTTTGTCTCCGTATCGATGCTTTCGAGGTAAATCTTGGCGATCCCGGTCTAGGACTCATTGGTCTCCCTTCAGCCCTTTTTTCGTATCAACGTAGCAACGAAAAAAACGCCCGGGACCCATCAGCCACGCGCTAATCTGGGCACCTCAAGCCCAGGTGTAAGACATGAAACCTAAGCCACTGCACGGAGCGGCATTCTATTATAAGCTTGGGATTATGCCTTGCTTAAAAACGATGTGGTGCTTTGGAAATTTCATCTCAATATTCACTCTAAAGTAATTCCAAGACCAATATCGAGGTTCCTGATACAATAAGAACAGCTCAGGGCAATGCTCCAGAGTAATTTGTACAATACGGTCAGTCCATTGGAGACACTGGTCTCGGAGACAATTGCTCTCCAATCAGCGCCACAAACTCTTGCAGGATTTTGAAGGATCGGCCTCCATGTCGTAGTGTGGGGCCTCTGCTTAATCAATATGATGCTGACACCTAACACCAAATAATGCCTCGGGACTGATGACACATCCCATTGCCTTCCTTCACAGCATTCAAACGACATCCAAAAATATCTGCCTAACAAAACCCAAGTTTGTAAATTCTCAAATTTTATTTAATCGCGCCACGATCCCTCAATCTAAACGATGGATCTTCTGCATGACAAAGACAACAATGAGTCTTCCAGTACTTCTCAAATACCCCTGGCGAAATCTCTGAAACGGGAGTATCTGGTACCATCTTCTACCAAACCTTTGACCACCTCTGCCAACTCCAAACGCGCGCACAAGGAAGGGCTGCCTCTCATGCCGGAAGAGTGCAGTTCCGAACCCTCAACCTCATTGGAATCAGATGCAGCACCTCAAGAGCACTCTGAAAGGATAAAACATGCCCGGAATATGGTTGCCAAGTTGGACCACGAGATCTCCCAGTTCGAGCAACAAGTTGTGCGCTTTCAAACCCAACGAGAGGAGCCATCTAGAGACCAGATAGTAGAGCGCTGTCCACCGGAGACCCTGAGCAAGCCACCATACGCTCATTCATCATCGACCGGCAGAAATCTCGAACAACAGCTATACTCGCTTCAATTAATGCATCTAGACTGGAAACATAAGCTGGAGCTGTTAGAAGGAACAAAAGAGAATCAAGCTGAAGATAGCGTATTCACTAAATAGGACTGCAAGTAATTCTAACGGGGAGGCCCTTGACTATCAAACATGATTTAATTCTTACATAGTACCACAGTTGGTGCCCAGTTGATCACCCATGATGCCTCCATCGAAAGATTGTGTTCACAGTCCCCGCCCTTGCTGAAAATGCCATTTAATTCCTGCTGGGTAATCTATATGCACTAGTCTTAATTTAACTTCAATAGTTACTATATAGTCTTTTTGATCCTTTTCGTTAATACTGCATTGACAGGCTCGAAAGGATCTATCACCTTTGTGCCCGCCTTATCCTCTGATAATAGGGATAGCGCTGCAGTCATCGGCACTCGCTCAGGCGCAGGCGCAGAAAGGTAACGAATGGCTCGAGATTTGTGCACACTCCTAAAAGTCTATAAATGTTAGGTAAATTCCAACATGACTGAATGATGATTTCACGTACCCGCAATTGCTTTACCATGCCATCCAAAGCCTTCTGAATAGCCACATCTTCGGGCCCATCTGACAAACCTTTCCTGAAGGAATGTTTGCGAATGATAGCACAAAGATGCCTCGTGTTTTTCGAAATCTGCATTCTCATCTCTTCTTCTGGATGGTAGCGGTCAATTCCCAAGAAGGCGTCAACCGCCAAAAAAGCAAGCAACTGGCTGCCTGATAACCCGGCGTATTCAATGGGAATTTCATCTGACTCCTGCATCAAACCCCAGCTATGAATACCAGATATGTGCCTAACCCAGACCGAGCGTCGTATATGCGGATCGTTCATCTTGTTGCAGAGGTTTCGCATCAGCTTCTTTAGGTGGCTAAGAGCCATCTCAACGTAAGCCAGAGCTAATAATTTGTTGCTATGCTCATATCTGATAATAGCCTGGATTATAGCACAGTATAGCGGAACACTCTGAGTGAGTAATATTAGCATTTGCACTTATATAAGATCGCTTCATTTGGTTATACCATGGATTCTGAATCAAGAAACAGACGGCCCCACGCATACTCAGTGTTCAGCACATGCTCGGACATGCCCTCGTTAACTAGGTATTCAATCCTTCCATCGCTACTGAAGTTGCAGATAACATTGGCCATAATGTTGCCGCTGGGCGATGTTATATCAAATCTTTGCTGCAAATACGACCATGGCATATCTAGCTCGAGAGGCAAGAAAAGTCTCTTCTCACTTTGTGCCACCTTGACAACCGGGTTCGTTGCCCACCTGTAACAGTTAAGATGAGGCCTGCTCGGCTGGGCTTCAAGGCAAATTCTTACCGATATGCATGACGTAGGGAGGCAATGCAGGAATAAAATCCATTGTAAGAGTCTCGAGGGAAAGAACTCCAGTCACCACGCGCTACAGTTTCTAGTGCACTTTGGACCGCGTTTGTATCAATCCGATTTATGAGAAGGGTTTGCATACGCGATCGAAACTCTTGACAACGACTTTTATTCAATTCGTCATCCGTAGAGGGATTGGCGGTCGCAAGTAACGGGGACATTGTCGCGTAGATTTCCTTGTACGGGCGCAGAGGAAGTGGCCAGTCGTCATGCTTGGCCTTTGGTGGCCACTCACCAGCACCATCATCTTCGACCAACTTCATAAATGCAGAGTGGACCTCATGTTGTACTTTCAGCGCCTTCAAATCTTCAAGACTATCACTCAGTGGAGATTCCTGAGGACGGCGTGAAATGCAGTGCAGGAGTATTATCAGAGGCGCCAGGACCGCAAACGCTATGAATATGATCATTTTGTTTTGCCAGCGCCGGGAAGCGGGCGTCCGCGATAGATGGGAGATTATTTGTATTTTGCGTTTGCTTGGGGTCAGTAGCCTGAGAGATTTATATCCTTAGGTCTTCTGGCTAATCTACTTTTGACCACCACATAACTAGCTGACTGATACAAATGCAACACGGTGGTTTCCTCTTCCCTGGCCCCATACTGTTAATGCCGGTGGTGGAAGCAGAATCCAGCGCTTGTGTCAGTAAATAGCACTGATACAGAGCACAGACCACACACGTCATTATCAAGATCATATCATTCCAACAAGCGGGTCTTGAGACGCAGGCATTCGGTGGTATTCTCCATTAGCTGAGATATACTTACGGCACATATGCACTTTGGCACCTAAATGGTTGGACGCGGTAGAGAGAAGCTAACACCATATTTGAGCATGTGGCTACATTGTCGCCTGATCTCAACTTAGTGGCTTGACGATCAAGTATATACCTTGGCGATTCGGACCAGAGCAGCTCAGTGTTTTGGAAGAGAACATTAATAGATCCAGCTGACGTTGTGAATCAACGATCTACAGGCGGTGATGAGCTTTGGCACTTAGTGGGACTAGCGGTTCATAACCCCTTGCATGAAGTGGCGTCTTCTGGGCCGCCCATCACTGTACCGGTGATGTAAGTACCCGGAACCTGGGTCTGCCGTCCTCTTTGTGATACAGGTTTGTTCAAGCCTCGTTTTAAACCTGTCTCTGCGCGTGAGGTATTAGCTGGATGAGGTTAAGAGCCCTAGCGTGTTGAAATTGAACACACAAGGGAGGATGGTGGCTGGGCCTGGCGTCTTTTCTTCATTCCAGCAGTGAATTAAAATTTCCAGATGCTCGCATAACAGGTTTTACCTCTTCTAATATGAGAGAGGAAGCAGGAGAGATGAAAAGTCAGCATTTGATTAGATATGATCAAAGGACCGTTTTTAGACTGCTATCGGTTCCCAAGGCTGCCAGAGTCATAATTATTGTGTTAGACAGGTTTCATGGTCCTGGACTCCTGGTTCCCCAAACGCCCAGTTGGACAGGGTTAAGGAAAGCTGAATCGCACCGATTTAGTAATATACACTTAATTATGGATCCAATCTCAATTACGACAATACAAACAGTTGTCTACTAACCCAGAACAAATCCGCTATCGAGATTGCGTGCCAGCTCCAATTATAATATTCCCCAAGTTAGAAATCTCCCCACTGTGCTCGCACATGTCTCTAAAGACGCCATCCTGTTTCTCCCACAGTTCTCGAGGCGTCCCAAGCTCAACGACTTTACCTTCACCAAGTACCAAAATCCGATCAAAGTCGGCAATGATGCTAAAACGATGGGCAATGGCAATCAAGGTGCTGTTGGTAAACTCATCGTGTATGTTACGCTGGATAGGACTATCCGTAGCCATGTCGACAGCGGAGGTGGCTTCGTCGAGTACAATGATCAAAATGACAGCTCGTGCGAGGCAGAAGAGTTGGCGTTGGCCGGGAGAAAGGTTTCCCCCTGACTCTGAGATGGGACTTGGCAGATTATGGAACATGGTGGCGCTACTAGACGCGATAGACTCAGTCGCGATGGACTGGTTGTCAATAATATCATCACTGGATCTGGAGTCAACAAGGTGAACATGACAAAGACACTCATGTAGCTCCTTGTCAGTGTGGTCGTGAAAGGGGCCCAGATTGCTGCGAATGGTGCCGGAAAATAGAATATGGTCCTTTGCAACCAACCAATATCAGCAGGTATTCAGCTTGAACAACATGCCCTAAGATCACAGTATGACCTGCCTGAGGAATAATTGCAAGCAAGACGCGCTTGAAGGCTGTGGAGGGTGATCTTGGCGATATCAAGTCCGTCGATAAAAACATGTCCAGGCTGGGCCTCGAGGAGATAGTGCCAAACGTCACGACGGGTTGTAGTTGTGGCGGAAGCCTTAGCGTTTGTGGGAACATTCAAAGCGCTGTGCTTGAGGGATAGTCCGAATGCCAGGCCACGCTCACTCAGTGCTTCCGGCACAATAGGCTGCTGTTCATCAACCACGGCCTAGCCACCAGAATTAGCACCATGCTTACACAAAGCCACCATTGATTGAGTGGGGTATCTGTGTCTCGCCATTAGTGTACAATTGCTTGTCTCAACGCTGACTTTTCTTCTTCAGAGCGCTTTCCCTTCACCCCCACCAGAGTACCCAATTGAACCACGTGGAAAGAAAGCCCCATGCCTGTGCCCTCCAGTGACGAGACTGATGACCTCATTAAATAGGCACAGCTCTGGCCGTAGGATGTAGAGGTACCTATTCAGTAAAGCCTCCTCTCCCAGCACGACACGGCACGACACGTTACGACACGGCACGACACGGCACGGCAGGCTAAATCAATTGACGTCACCACCTGACCGCCGTAAATGGGTCCGTCCACAAAAGGTGCCTTAACACGGGTTAATGGATTATGTGAAAACTATACCACTTTGCCACATCCTCGATCGCATCGAAGCTATCAACACGTTTTCCTTGCCTCTTCATCATGGTTCTCTTTCTTCTCTTAATCCTCCTTGTCTTGACAATATGCACCATTGCATATCTCACCGCTGTGCCGAGAAACTTTCCTCGGCATATACCTGTCGTTCCGCTCTGGCAACAGGTGCTTACTGTATTTTTAGGAGCTTCCAGGCCAGATGTCTACAACCGACTGATTCGAGGTCCTATTGAAAAGCACGGCGTTGTGGCCCTATGGCTTGAAGGAAATTGGACAATCATGTGCTCCAAGCCAGAGTACCTGGTCAAGCTGTTTAAAAACAACGATCGTACCTTGGTTCGGAAGGGAGTGGCCTCGCGAGTTCCATGGGCAACCACCGCAAAGGTATTTGGAGTCAACATCATTGACTCTGATGGCGACCTGTACGCGGGCTTTCGAAAGGCCTTGATGCCAGGCTTCGTGGTGCAGCCTTCGGTTTCGATGATGAAGGAAAAGTCTCGTTGGTTAGTAGAGGACCTCTGCAAAAGGCAGGAGTCGGCAGGTTTGAGCACTGGTGTACTCATTGGCCCATCAGTCTGGCGCTGGTCGTTAATCGTCTGGGGAGAGCACTACTTGGACACACAATTCCCGGAACAGGATTTCTCCAAGTATAATATCCAGCAAGTCTTGGGTACTCAGAATGCAAGTGTTGTCGGAAGGATCAAAGGTCTCTTCCCGTTCCTCGATCGCCTTCCCTTCATACTACCCATCACTCGGCGAACGGATGAGGCATTGATCAAGGTCGGGCAGTCTTTGATTCAGCTGGCAGAAGAGAGGAGCAAGTCACCGCCCTCTCCTGGGGCGGAAACCAGAATCGGACACATATTGAATCAGGCTCACCAGAACAATGAGATGTCGGATGAACACTACGCCAGTAATTTGAAGCAGCTTTTTATTGCAGGACATGAGAATGTCGAGACGGTTGTCGACTCAGCTATAGAGGAGCTGGCTGACAGCCCCCACATACAGGAGCTTCTCTACAAAGAGATTATAGAAAAGGTTCCCGCGGATTACAGTACCAAGGATCTGGATCAGCTCCCGTTGCTCAACGCCGTCATCTATGAGAGCCTCCGTCTTTACCCACCATTGGGACAGCTAACAAACCGCTTGACGAGTGAGCCATTCTACTTGGATGAGCACACAGTGATACCAGCTGGCGTCTACATGGGGTGGAATGCGTACGGCATCCACACTGATCCTCAGGTATGGGGAGAGTCTGCGAGGCGATTTGATCCTTTCCGGTGGGGCAGGGATTCTGCGAGTGTTAGGCAAGCGGCACGCCAGAAGCAAGCACGGGGCGAGTTTGTTCCCTTTGGAGGTTATACGAGAAGGTGCTTGGGTAGCATTGCTGCTATACAAATGCTCCAATGTACCATTTGCGAACTGGTACGAAATTTAGAGTGGGAGCACCCAAAAGGTTATACGTTTTCCTACGGCAAGGTACGTCTTCACGAGCAGAATTTGCAAACTTTGGACAGTATAAACTAATAATACTTCAAGGCGGCCCTTGTGGCACCTGACAACGTAGCTATTATAGTTAAAAGGAGGAGGGGTGCTGAGTTAGACCAGGAAAAGGTCCCCCTAGCTGGCTCGTAATAGCCTATCTATCTGTTAGAATGAACTTACGAGCAGTGTATACCAGGATGTAACAAGAACAAAATGGAAAATACAACAAATTTGATCTACATGCTGCTGTATTAAAAATGACAGTTTAGTATCTCCTGGCTGTAGTGTTCTAAATAGACCTCCGCATCTGAACAGAACATATTTGTATCCGGCTCTCTGATGTGTTGCGGACATGGCTTGCCGTAGGCACCTGACTAATATGAAAAGAACCTCTTCAACTGATTCAATCCATAATTTGGCCAAATGTTGTCAATCGCCTATTGCACCGCAACCAGTGCCGCCTTCAACTCGTTTGTGGGAGCATGACGAGCATGGTGGCCAAGCAAGAGCTTTACACAAAATGTCACAGGGAATTATTCACACGAGAACACCTTACCTGTAATGAAAATACACGCAATCCGGGCGGCACCCTAGCAAAGCAGGACGACCCAGGGGAATAAGTTGTCATAAATTGGAGTTAAGCCATACATCGCAGCATCAGACCACGCGCTGTGAGGGCGGGCGAACGCTAAAGTTGCGTCTCGCATTTTTTCAACAATTTGGACGCCTTTCCATCGAATCATCTACCTTGTGCCTCGAATAATTCACTCTTCATCGGCCAATCAAAGTTCCTCTGGATCAGATAGCAATCAGTCCACAATGATGGAAACGTTCCCCGATGGCGTGCTCCTTGTGAAGCTGCTGGAAGCCACCCACCATATACCATCAAGGCAATCGGTGGTGCAGCTGTTCCACTAGTTGAGTGATTAGCTACACCTTTCGCGTGAATGACTAACAGTCTTTAGACATCAAGACAGAGCCTTAGAGGGTCTCATCGATCATCTTAAAGGGAGAAATAACGTTCATACTTGCCGACAAAAACTGCATTAGGGATGCTGAGGAAACACAGTCTTATGCGGCCATGACTGCGGCAAAGCCCTTGGTCGTTGTGCCCATATCAAGCGACTCAGCGCCTCGAGCATCAATCAATATCAACATCAATCAGGATCAAGACTTGAGCCCAGATAACCCAGGGTTTGTTATCATGACTTCTGGTCCGACGAGATATTCAAAAGGAGTCGCGATCCGAAGACCAGGCCTCTCATCGGCGCCGCTTGCCAATCCTGGCAGTGTATGTCCCAACTACAATCCAAGCCATTGGCTAGGCCGCACATTGAGCTTTGTCGTTTGCGCAGTCACTGCCAAAATTAGCATCTGCCTCAAAGCACCAACCACTGCAGGCGATATGCCGGACTAGTCCAAAGCTAGTCGCATCACCGAGGACACACCCATCCCAGGCATGTTGAAGTGAATGAAGCGGCTACTTGTAGGAGACAAGGAGCCATCAATAGAAAACTACGAGAGGTTTGCAGCCTACTTTGAGAATATGTATCCCTTGCTCCGCGCTGGTGGGTTGGTCGATGAGCCAACGTTGGCTTTTTGGGAAAGGGTGAAGCCGTGCAAATATGAGTGTTCATGCGGATCAACGGAGCAGGCCGAAATGCCGGTTCTAGCAGTCTCGAATAGAAGAGTTTGTTAATTTGCACTCTCCATTTTAGAGCGACAAGTAGCTTCCTGTCTAAGGGTCTATCGGCAGGTGTGTGCTACGTATGCCGGTGAAGCTATCACATGGGATATGGCGAGGTGCTCATCAAAAGTTCCGTCAGATTTATCTGGTTGGAGATGCTGATAAATTACGTGACGATTCCTATTCAGTTTGGTCGTGAAAACGTCAGTTATCATCTAGAGCCTAAGAAGACGATAGCTATTTTTCATGAAGATGGATACAACGCTGAGCTGCCGGAAGATGGTGTAATCCAATGTGAATCGCGTGCCAAGCCTGAGCAGACATCGTTTTTGGTGAATCTCAAATCAAATGATACGAGGTGGAGCACTGCTTCATAGACTTACTCTACATCTCACACGCGTATATTCCGGCTGCGTCTCTTGCACAATCGAAACAATTATGCTGTGCCGTTGCAAGGCTGCACTGCGCCAAATCATCCGAGCAAGGCAAGCTAGGTCGGATCAAGTCTAATCTGCAAGGCAAATTAGACGGCACCAAGCTAGGAATTCTGACATGGGTTCTTCCCAAAGACGAAAAAGACGAAGGGCTGCCTTGCACCATCAGTAGAAAGCCTTTAAAGAGGGAGATCCTTGGGGAGTACTTCCATGCTCATGACTATGTACCAGACTTGGTTGTGTTGGATAATCTGCCTGGCGTGGTTTAGGGTTGTGGTGTTCCCATCGGGTAAATGTAGCTCCAAGTTGCAATGAACATTTTGGGAAGATGGAAAAATATATCTTAATTGAACTCTACGTAACCCGTTGCTTCTTATCACTGCCATTGCTTACGCGTGCGATGGAAGCCCGGTCTATGCTTCCCTAAATTGTTCACTTGTATTGGTTGCATCACCCTAGGGTAAGAGAGCCTATATACCCCAAAGAACTTTGACTATGAGTAGCGTTATACAGCTAAATTAAGCACGGATAGGTTCAAGTCTAAAGTTGATATCTGGAGGGAAAGCCAATGGTAGGCGTAAAAACGAGCTATCCAGAAAGAGTCAGCCAAGTCTCTGAGTTGCCGCCTCTCCACTGAGGCTGAGGCTATCATTGTTATCGGACGTCATTGCAAACAGACTAATCCCGAGTCGGGTGCTTGGAAATGGGTGGCGCTTTTGGAGCAGCCCTGTCCTGCCGTGTTTGACGACAGGAAGGGATAGAGAGGCCCGCACGGCTCAGGGGCGCGGGACAAGGTGAATGAATGAATAACTGCACTCGCGTACCGAGCAAAGTATCGTGCCAACCACGCAGCGTAAATTTAAAAGATTGATTTCTGCATTCATTGAGTAATAAAACCAGTGTCAATGGCTGTTTGACATATATATAGCTTCGTTATCTTTCTTCCTATCTTTTTCAGTCTTATCGTAGTTAAATGCCTATCTCCCATTAGGTGAGTCAGGGGTGGTTGGTTAGCGTCTCATCTCACACGGCAGAGTAGCGTAGCCCCAGCGCTCGCCTGGATCAAGCGACCATACCAAAACAGGGATAACACCCAGTGGTAATGGAAATCGATCTAGTACCTAAAAGGTAAGACTGAGGGAACTTGCCTACCCGTGCTTGCCGTGGTGGGCTCTTGGGGATGGAGATCGTCGCATTGGCAGGGGAAACTCGACTTTGGAACGGGCCGAAAATGGCGAAACTCAATTCGTGCTTGTGGCGTCCTTAAAAACGCCTGAGGGAACCCTGAACTACCGGCCGCAAGGGTCTCAAAGGCTAGCCCGCGAGCTACTGCATAAGATGTGTTGTCTGGTGACTTGACCTATGGCTGAAAACTGCAGTGGTTTTATGTACAGGTGCAAGCGACCCGTCTTTACTCCATACTTTTATCAATAGTGCGAATTCAGCATTGTTCAGCCTGAAGACAACCCAGTCCCCTCATGGTCAAGTGGTTGGCCTACATGCACTATGTCACTAACCTTTAAGATCTCTGTGGCTTGTAAGTATGTGCTTTTGTCTGATTAGAGACGGGTTGTTGCGCGTCATCATCGCCCGCTGCCATCCCTAGCTCCCGCCTACCACATAAATAACAAGAGCGCAACACTCGTTTCAACAACAATTACGTCGATTCGTCAAACTCTTCTGGCTCTCAAGTTCCAATCCCATCATGCTGCGCTCTTTAGGGTCGCAGAGCTCAACAAAGGGCAAGCCCATAGACCTATGGGATCAAGACGATGAAAACCACCGTGTTCCAAAACGGGCATCTCGATGGGCAGCGGCGAAGCATTGGCTAATCTTAATCATTGTCTGTTCGACAAGCGCTTTTATAGCATTTTCAAGGTGTCCGCAATTCATCTTTCGTCATACCTTCGCTTCCCAGGTCGTAAAAGACGACTTCCCCCTCTCAGACTTGGAGACCATCTTGCAATCTGAGCCTGATGCGTCGCGCGCTGCCGAGTGGAGCCACTACTACACCTCTGCGCGGCATTTCCCTGGCGATGGCAAAGCACAGGCCCTCTGGACCAAGAAGAAATGGGAAGAATTCGGCATCCCAGAGACTGACATATACTCCGACGTTGGGCACATGGGTGAGCCCGTGTTTCAGAGATTGGCGCTGATCGACACATCGAAACCTCTGTCTGGATCTGTCGCTTATGAAGCTAAGCTGATGGAAGAATTGCCGCCCAATGACCCGTCTGGGATTCGCATGCCCGCTTTCCATAGCAATTCTGCCAGTGGCAATGTGACGGCGCAGTTCGTGTACGCAAACTTCGGGCGTGCACAAGACTACGATGACCTGGAGCAACGCAACGTTGATTTCAAAGGCAAAATTGCCATTGTCAAATATGGCGACATCTTTCGCGGTCGCAAGGTGGTGACCGCGGCAAGAAGGGGCCTTGCTGGCATTGTGATTTATTCAGATCCGCAACAGGACGGCAACATTACAGAGCAGAATGGTTACAAGGCATATCCATACGGACCAGCTCGGCCGGAAAGTTCCATTGAGCGGGGTTTGGTCGCGCGTGAGTCTAGGATTTCACACTTGTCCTGTGTTCCGAAGCTAACCTTGCCCCATCAGCCACGCTAAGCCCCAACGGCACTTTGCCCGGGGATCACATCCCCTCTATTCCTGCATCCTATGGCGACGTTGTGCCGCTTCTGAAAGCGCTCAATGGCCATGGCACGCGAGCATCTAGGCTAGGGAGTGAGTGGCTGGGAGGCGGCCTGTACTACAGAGGAGTCGAATATTATACGGGGCCATCGCCGTCACACCTCGTCCTGAATTTGAACAATCAAATGAAGCCTGCACACAAGGACATGTACTCAGTCATGGGTACCATCAGAGGTGTCATTGACGACGAAGTCATCATGCTCGGCAATCACCGTGACTCATGGGGGCCAGGGGCGGGCGACTCCAGCAGTGGCGCTGCAGCTCTGATGGAAGTCGCGCGAAGTTTTGGCGCGGCGTACAAGACAGGCTGGCGACCTCGGCGAACCATTGTATTTGCCAGCTGGGAGGGTCACGAATCCTCGCGAGCCGGAGCTTGGACCTGGCTTCATACTCACCTCCCCTGGGTTCAAAAGAATGCGGTAGCATATCTAAACGTTGTCCTTGCCGCGGCTGGGACCGAATTTGTGGCCAAGGGAACGCCGCTCCTGCACGGCATCATCCACAGAGCGACAAAGGCAGTCGCTTCGCCTCAGGGAGGAGGAACAGTCTTTGATCGCTGGGGAGGGGAGCTGGCTGGGACCGGAGGGGGCGATGCCATTTATTTCACCCGGGCATGTTTACCGACGTCTGACTTCAGCTTTGGGGCTCACTACTGGCCTTATCACTCAAACTTTGACACATTCACTTGGATGAACACGACTGGAGATCCCGGATGGAAGCATCACGTCGCAAGCGCAAAGCTGTGGTCTCTAATGGCAGCCTACTTGTCCGAAAGCCCTGTCCTGCAAATGAAGGCGACAGACTTGGCTGTCGCCATGCACGGCTACCTTGATGATATCAAGAAAAACATCCCCGCCGCGGCTTCGCTTGATTTTGGGCCCCTAGAGGATGCCATGGCAGTTTTCCACGACGCATGCGCAGCCTTGGATGCTTCCGCGTCCTCCATCTCGGCAACAGAAAAGACAGAGACAGTTACGCGCGTGAACCAAAAGTACATCCAAATCGATCGCCAATTCTGCTACGAGGGTACGCATCTTCTCTATGCGCCAAATCCCTTCTATCAGCGCACGTTTCAATTTCCTCTCCTTTCTACCAGTCTCCAGTCTGGTAATTTGACAGAAGCCAAGGTAAATAACTTTTCTTACGATGATCATTATCGAGAACCTGTACTGATTATGTTTAGCAATGGTTGGATATTATCCAGACGCGGATCAGAGATGTTGCTGGTTTCATTAACCTAGCTTGAGATTGCACAATGTGTAGCGATTGATCGGCACTGATGCAATTCTTGACTTGAAGGTCGGATGAAAAATAAGAAGACTGTTCTTGTTATTCCGGAGCTGCTCCTTGGTTACCAATGCATATTACAGGCTGCTTGTAGTAGTAGCTGAAGGAACTTCGGCAAATATCATTTCATTGCAATGTGCTGCACCTATCCGTTGCTTTCGCTTACCAGCTTCCGGCTCGGTTAGCTTTTAGGGCTTTATCTGAATGGCGAAATGCTCTGTTATTGATAGCTTTGGATAGGCCAATAACTGCTATTACGACACTTGCTGTAGCACGCGACAGCACCTAAAACCCCTATAAGGTTGGTCTAGTGAGCAGAGCAGAGCTACGACAGATCAGCCCTTAACATTTTTCTTTATCTGGCCATTCTGTTCAAGGTGAGCTGGGCTGGTACTCGTAGAAAACAATAATTGTGCCATTGACAACAAAACCAAAGGGACCGCCATCCATCTTGGCGAGAGCGGGCTGGAACTCGGCGGCTGCTAATTCTCCCAAAGGTGAAACGATCCATGTATGGTAAAAGTTCAGAGATGGATGGGATTGATTGATGGGGAATTTACCAGAAGAACGATTCTGCCTACTAAATGTTTGAAGTGTGCGTGGCCACTGTCACATATCCCTCCTTTGAAAATGGCGTGAACACTGATTTTGTTTCGCCTTTCCATCTAGATTTTACGTACTCACAGACGGGAAGGAAGTGTGAGAAAAGGAATTTCATTCTTCTCTAAGCACGTATGTCCTATTCGCGCCAGCACTATTTAAATATTCATATCCCTGAGTGCCGTAAGCCTACACTGATGTATCGAGCAAAGTAGGTCGCCGGCTGCAACCCTCTTATTTGGAGTTATGTCAATTCATTTTAGGGTATGCAGTATTATTATTGCTAGGAGCTATTTTATTTGCCCAAATTTATGTTGAGTTTTATAATCTTGTCTTTCTTTTGTTCTGTTCGAAGGTGCAGGCTTGCCGCTCTCCAAGGGATAGAACAGGCCAGTCGAGATAACTGTGGCTCTGCATCGGATCTGGTCAAGGGCGTAATGTTTCTACGGACCCCTTTGGTGGGTATGTGCGGCGGATAATTCTCCATGAAATATTCTGGCCACCTCTTGGCTGGACTGTTCAATTGCAAGCGGCGAATATGTATTTGCCATCTGCCCGAATGCAAGCCGTATGACTCGGACCAGAAGATGAAGGAGAATTTACCTGGGGTTTGTATACACATCTTCGTTTTTAAGTATTCCTGATAATTCTTTAGTTCCTTGCTCCAAAACTCAAATTATGTCCTGCATGGGGAAGATTTTATTTTCTGTCATGGGCAGTGAATGGAGACTCGTCGCGTGGCCTTTTGCGCTAAAACCGCATAGCGTCAAACTACTCGGAACAAACACACCAAAGTGTTGGTCCCTGATTTAAATCAATACGCTTATGCGATCAATAACCTTTTTCCCCATATTACAGTCACACCAGTAAGCCAAATCCAGAATTTGATGAGTTGATGGCACGAAGTTGGAAAGGTTGACGTTGCACAGCGGCTGTAAGAAAAAGACAAACGGCCCGATGTGCGGCAACGTCCATTTGATTGCCCCGAGAACCAATGTCGCCAACAAAGGTCTAAATTTTGAGGGACATGGGTTAATCCGGGGGAAAAACTTCATGATGCAAGTAGCTGTGTCTTATGATGTGAATCTCAGACGGAAGCGCAAAGTAGATTGGTTCTTTGCCAATGCAGAGAGCGAATGATCGGCGCCATGACTGCGGGTACGCGACCATGACCAGCAGCAAGGCACCGCATCCATCGGCTTCCGAGTACCCGTCATGACAGGACATGTTGTTCCATATCGTCCCGAGTCACTGGCAACCTGCTTGCTTGCCATGCTCTCGGCGCAACGCGAATGTCCTGGTGCGCTCGTGGACGCCTCCCACGCTAGAGCAGCACACTAAAGAGGCTCGACCGCGGCAAACCCAATGAACCGCTCAGCAAGGTTTGCGGGCCTCGATACGCTAAGCCGCGCCAAGGAACACAAGCTTTTAGCGCGACTCTATCTCCGTTAGTGCCCAGTGACTTGTGCCTATGGCATGCAAGAGAAACAAGCTTGCAGCATCAGAAAATCGCTCGTGCTCAACTACCCTGCACCCCCATCGTTGTACATGGGTAGTCGGATCTCCCACCAGATCAATGCAACGCTATAAGAGCACGCGAGCCAAATACCTCAACGTGTTGCTCAAATTATTTCTGTTCAACCAATAGTGTACCGCTGGAACATCAAGCTCCATGTGGCAGCACCTCGGCGTGGCAAAAGGTAAACACGCGTGAGGGGCAAACACTCAACACAGCTCAGGAACCGCCTCCACATGGATAGACCCACGTCGACAATTGGCCTCTTTTATGGACTAAACATTAGCAAACAAGACAGCCATTGGCTTATTTGTGTGATGAGATGACCAGAAATGCATGCGCTAGACATGTCCGGTTGACAGCTGGGATGAGACAGGCATATCAAGCTTGGAGCCAAGATGAGACGAAGGGTCAGCATGGACAGATGCGCATAAGCCAAAGCATGGTGCTTATATCTATCGTCCCTAGCCCAGGGCACTATTTCATTATTCGACGAGAACAAATTTGATGAGAACCAACCACGTTGTGTTCTTCCCTCCCCCGGCGCTTGGTTGAGGTGCTACACCGCTTAGTCCTGGGGCAATAGATGTGGCTTGGGCCGCGAAGCTTAGGTCACTGTGCTAAGAAGGCAGACGGAATAGTCGCACTGCGTGTCTTAGATCAACACCCACAGGCTTTTTCCTGCACACGGCCCAATTAGCCAGTCAAAGTGACTATCCAGCGCCAGCCAAGGTCTGTTTTCCCGCACTTGAAAAGATCAGCTCCACGCATGTCTGTCACACTCGTTCTGGTATCGCAGGCCGCTCTGCGGCCAAGTTTCACAAACTCCACCTAACCTGCCGATGTTGGGGTCTCTCTGCATGCTTCCTGGCCCGTCCCAGCAACCAATTGCCATCACAGGACCAGGAGGAAAGCTCACGGAACTGCACACGCACACACGCACGCCGAGCCTGCATGACAAGTCTGGCTGCTGCCGCACCATGGCCTTTTGGCACCGTGCTTTGGCGAGGGATAACTGTACAGGCCGGGAGACGAGGTGCATCCCGCGCGGCCAATATAACGCAGACTTCTTTTCCTGGGCCCCTCCCCCGCCGCGGTGGGTTGCTTCTTTTTTTCTCACCTTTGGGGTGCTGATCACGGACGAAAATGGGCCTCACTTCTTCTCAGAGTCTTGTGCTCGTGCGCTATGTCGCGATACTAGCGTGCATAGCCGCCGTCTCTGCGCAGGACACTGGCTTCTCGACTTGTCAGGGAGTCTTTGAGGGTATCCTGGCTGGGAACCTGTCCCGCGGCGACATCAACAACAGGACGATAGACCGCTACATCTACAACGGCCCCATATCTGGCCTCAAGAATGGCTACCCGCGTGGAAACATAACGGCAATCACCTATGAAGGTAGCTGGTTCCATGTTGCTTCTTCTTTTAAACCTGCTATGAATATGGATATGAATTTAAAAAGAAAAAGAGTTTGGTGCTAACAAGACAACAGGATGTCAGAAAATTTGCGGTGCCCGCACGGAGACCATGTCGACACGATCTGCCCTCGAGATCGCCACCAACTGGATCTTCCCGCTGTCCATTCTGTTCAATCTCCCGTATGAATCCGTCCACCAGAAAAAGTTCCGGCGGACCTTTGGCGCCCTGTTCCACTGGGCTGGATCTCCTCAGACGGCCTTGACGCACACCATCTTCAACGTGCGCCAGACACGGCACTGCCACCGCATGGCCAAGACGCGGCACGGGCTGTGGAACGATGCCTTTTACGTGCTTAGCTGCATTGGACAGTTTGAGATTCCTCACGACTACGACAAGCTGCAGAAGTTCCAGAGGGCCTTGGTGTTCGGACTCTACCGTCCCCTGGCTAACCACCATGGCATTGTGGAAAAAGACCAGCAGTATACGGCTGAGCTGCTGTCCACCATAGCCTTCCAGCTTAGGGTGCTCAGGCGCCGTGGAGTTATTCCTACTCTTGCCAGTTTGCTCATTTTTCTCGTCGCCTTCCTGTTTTCGCTCGTGTTGGCCTTTGCGAATATTGAAGGAAACCGAACTGGCGCACCCCTCACATTGGGGCTGCTTTATTGCTGGCTTCCTGTGCTCGTCATCTTTAGCATCGTCGACAGAAATCCCGTGTCGGCAGAACGTACAGCGTTTGTGAATCCCGTACCATCACCCCGTGCAAGGCTGACGTTTAGAAAGGATGCTGGTTTCTCGCTGGCTTTACAACGTCAATGCAATCATAGAATCGGCAAAGGAAGTGACTGAGAAGAAGAACATGCCGCCGCCCAAGTGGTGGGTGTCAACGACGCCAAGAGGTGACATGGAGGCTTTTCGCGTGGGAGAATTTGTTGGTCAAGGCCGTAAAGCCCAGTGCTGCTATCTGCCCGACGCGGCAATCAGAGCCTACAATGCCCATCACCTCGAACTAAATGGAGATATTGCTGAATACGAGGCTTGTGCAAGCCAAGTTACAGACTATCTGACTGGGAGGCGCCCAGCATCTTGGTTCATCACAGCATTCATTTCCCTCATGATAGTGTGGGTCGAGGTCATGATGGCTTTCTTGATTGCCTTCTTCACGCCGACCTTTGGATTCGGCTGCTGGTCGGCCTCCTCCCTCTTGTACGGCATCTTGAGTACCTTGACGTGGGTTTACCAGATGTTCAGCAAGAGCCCGGGCCGAAGAGGTCGGGCTATCTGCTACGCTTTCAACTGCATTTCATTTCTCTGGCTTGTATTTTTAACAGCCCTTGTTGTGAGTACCTGGTCAAGATGGGGGTTTTATCGGCCTTGTATGCTAACGCTCTGTAGCTGGCGGGAGGGTTCAAGACATGTTTCTGCAGCACGGTTCAATTGTCGTATCCGTACTTGGGAGGCTACATGATGTTTCAGGACTTTGAATTCTACATTGAGCACTTCAAGATGCACATTCCTTGGGTGTTTGCCTCCGTCATTGGTGGCCTTGTGCCAGGTGTCGCGCTCACGTTGGCGACGTTGTGGTGGATGAAGTGCCAGCATTTGTGGACGACGGAAGAGGGAGAAATGACTCGCAGCCTGGAGCTGGCCAATTTCGAGGTTCATGCTGATACTACCTGGCTGGTTGCTTGAGCTTCGAGGTGTCGACTTTGAAGGGATGCATGAGTGTGCATAAATCCATAGCTGCACTTGCACAGGGTAGTTGACGTTGGCTAATGAATTATGAATACAAATGTGAACATGATTTGTTGCTATGGGATGGGCACGCGACCCTGGCACGTGCGTGGGGTATTGGACCTGGCTGCTCTCCCACAAGTGCGCGCTACCGTATTTCGTATTGGGCTTGATTGCGGCTGAATCTGAATCGCGAGATACGATCATTTTTCTCAACCACGACGGATTGTCCCGTTGGCCGTAGATAAAACACACAAAGATCGACACTTGCGCCTTGAGTGTATTTTTCTGACCATCATTCTTACATCATTCACCAGAGCCATGCCGTCGGCCATTTCTCCACCAGCCGATGCCGAGACTGAGAGTGGGCACAGACACTTCCAGATTGATCGGCATTCCCTGTCGCTCCCCAGCCACTACGATGTAACGGAAGTAAACGGCGACGGGCTGTACTACATGGGCATCAACTCCATCAAGCGCAAGGTGCCCTCGCTCACTCTGCGCGCGGGGTCCACCGCCGAGAGCCCGATCGTTGCCGTGTGCCACTTCATCCTGTTTGGCGGCCACTTCAAGCTTGGCTTTGGCGATCCCGCCGAGGTGGATTCCGTCGAGTGGGAGGACATGACGCGCCAGAACCTGGCCGGTTCCGAGTTCCGCTGGGACACGGCGCTGGCCGGCCGGGACGCCCAGCAGCAGCAGCAGCCCTACAGCGAGAGGAGGGCGCTGACGTGGAAGCGCACGCAGTCGGTCGCCGTCGAGGGCATGACGGCCTCGGGCATCAGCATGCGCAACTTTAAGCTGCTGGACGACAAGACGGGCGAGATCATGGCCGTCTTCACCAGCAAGAGGACCATGAGGAACTGCGGCGTCTTGGAGATGAGGGTCAATCTGGGACACGCCTTTGACCAGATGGTTATCCTGACGTGCATGTCCATGTATGAGAAGATGAGGCGGGATTGATGTCATTGATAAGGCGCGGATTTATCGGATATTGAATTTTATTCCCATGTATTTATCTTCCAAACTTGTTTATTGCGTGGTTAATTTGATCCGACTGATCGACCGAAGCCGTGATTCCGATGCATCTGATTCGTTACCACCGCTAGAGCCATCAGATTTTAGGGACATTTTAGTGAGTGTTCAGCGGGCATGGTGCTGGTTAGTCAGCCTCTTTGCTGACGGTATTAGTGGGTATCTCCGGATCACTACGTCTTATAAAGACTGCCCGTCAGCTTCATTGTGACATGATTATGAGGCAATATTCTTTCTGGAAAATTTACTGATATTTGACATCAAAATGGCTACCCCCGTTTGGTTCATCACTGGAAGCTCCAATGGCTTCGGCCTCCTGCTCAGCCTCAAGGTCCTCGCTGCGGGACACACGGTTATTGCAACGGTCCGAGATTTTGAGCGATCAGCGGCCGCAGTCAAGTCAATTGAGCAAGCTGGCGGAAACGTCATCCAGCTGGATATGACAGAGGGCCGGGACAGCATCGTGCGAAAGGTGCAAGACGCCGAGAAGAAATTCGGCCGCATCGACTACCTCGTGAATAATGCGGGGTACTCGGCCCTGGGTCCCATCGAGTCGTTCACGTACGTGCCGGAATCTCGGAATCGGAATTTTTTGCGCTGACGAGAAAATACATAGCGAGAGCGAGGTCGAGCACCAGATAAAGACCAATGTTTTTGGCCCTCTGTACGCTATCCAAGCCGTGCAGCCGGGAATGAGGCAGCGTCGATCAGGCACAATCATCAACCTCAGCAGCGTCGCAGGCCAGGATGCCACACCGAGCTGTGGTCTGTACGCAGCGAGCAAGTTTAGTTTGGAGGGGCTGAGCGAGAGTCTATCAAGGGAGATGAAGGAATTTGGCGTCAACGTCTTGATTGTTGAACCGGGCGCGTTCCGAACAAACTTTTTGGCCGCCAAGGTGGTTAGCGACACGGTCGGCAAGGATTATGAGGGCACAGCCGTCGACGAAATGGTTAAGAGGTTTGATGCATTCAACGGAAAGCAGCCTGGCGACCCTCAAAAAGCAGTCGATATCCTATTCGAGGTGGCGACCGGTCAAGGAGCCGCAGGTCACTTGCAGGGCAAGATTCTAAGGTTACCGCTGGGCAAGGACTGCTTCACGCGGGTTCAGAACAAGGTCAATTGGCTGCAACAGGACTTGGATGCCACAAGGGAAATTGGTGTAAAGACGGGCATTGACGCATGAAGGGGGAAATGATACATGGTAATGTTTTGGATCGAAAGCTGTAAGAGCATAAAAAAACGGGTTCAAGCAGAATAAACAGCAGATTAACGAAAGCTCATAGTGCTATGTTATTATTCCAAGACCTGGAATCATGGATTCTTACTTCATAGTTATTGATAACGTCCTCTCTCCAAACATGTTGGAATCTTGTGGTTATTGTGGGCGCAGCTTTCGTTTCCGACTCGGCCACATGACGCGTGGTCTGGCGTCAGAAATCCAGTTTTCTGATCGACACTGAGGATTAGCTAGAACCCCCGTAATTTCCTTTGTCTCTGTGAATCCAAGACAATAGCTTTGGGCATGTTCCACTTGCTAGACAGATCCAACCTGTTTCACTATGGTCAAGCGGAAGTTGCCTTCACCAAGACTATTGAAAGGTCTCCATAACGAAGCCAAACTCCTCTTCACGCTTGAGGTTGATCTTTCAAGGGCGCTACGGCTGTGGCCATGATGCATCCCGTCTCGGGACACCATCTCCCATTCGGAACTAGCACCATTACAGGTCTTAAATTCGCGGCAGCCTTCTCAATAAAGGCCGAGTCCTACGGTCGGCCCGTCTATTCGACCGCCGAGCCATGGAAGGGTGTCAATGCACCAGACGCTGCCGTGGCCGCATACACCATGCTTTGCCACCGAGACGCAGTATAATAAGAGAGTTTATGGCGTGATGGGAAGAACCAAAGCATAATTCTCGACTTTACCAGGTTGAGGTATGGGATTGAAAGTTCGAAACCGAAACGTGTCCAAGAGCTGCTGGAGCGAGTCTAAAATTGCTGTAACGCTGCAGCCACAGCTACTGGTTGCTCTGTAACTTTGACCCAGTACATCTCGCTGAATGTAATGCAGGTGTTTATTTGCTAACCTTTTGACTCACCAACACCCGACGTATACGGATCTTCGAATAAATGATGCACTGAGCCCGTCTCATGGGTGAGTTGAACCGCAACCTTGAAATACGAGTCAACTACCCTCAACCATCAGAGGCGGCCTGGAACTTTTGCTTCACTTCTATCAACTCCACGCCAAGATCCAGCCTGGTCCTGCCTTTGAGGACTGTGATCCACGTAAAAACGCTGAGAAGTATCCAGCTTGCCATTGTCGTGACGGATAATATCTGCACGGCGTTAGTATCTGGAGAAGAAGAATAGCTCGGCAAATTCATACAATGCCAAGAATGGTAAAGAATTTCGACCCAATCGCTTGGCCAATGTGACATGTGCAAAGGGCGTATGCTCCCAGCGAGAAAGGAAACCCCCACCAGCCCAAATTGAACGGTGCTTGGTTTGTTTTAATCATCATGGCAACGGCAAAGACGAGCCAAAACAAACAAAGACCCCACATCAAAATGGGAAAGAGTACCCCAAGGTCGTTGAAAACATTCCCCGCCGCTTCGTCGAGGTAGCTGCTTTTGGGGAAGACTTCTCGTGAAGCCTTGCCAAGCTGTTGAATGCTGAAAACATGCGCCTTAGTAGGCGAATTTTGAACCACATTGAGACTCACCTGAATGCGCCCTGCGCAACGGGAACTAAAGGCATGAATATGTTGGGGATAATGTTCGCAACTGAGAGGCCGTGAAGTGACACTTGTCGAAGGTAGATGACCAAAGTCACAACTGCCATTGGAAAGCCGATCCCCCAAATAGCAAAGCTGCACATGATAACCCAGTAGGCCACCTTTTGATCAGGCAAAACCCCCGCCAGAATTCCACCTGAAGCGGATGTAATGAGGCATGATACAAGCGGCAATAGCCAAAAGGCATTGACAGACGCGAGGGAAATTTCCACCTCTCTTGTCATCCTGTACACAGTCAGTGGGAGCAACACCAAAACGGCCATTTCACTCACAGCGTCCATTGCTGAGAAATGGCTGCACCGATTGATAGCATAACATTTGATATCCAAATGATCAAGGCCAAGCCGAAGGCCCAAGGTTGAAGCTGAGACCCGGAAGTGAAACAAAACATGTGCAGGGTCGTTGCGATATTGATGGGGACAATGCCCATCAAGGGTAGTTGCCTGGGATCGCCCGCTTCAGCCCTGGCGATTTTAGAATATAAAATGCATTTTAAGCCGGACAAGGACAAGAAGACAAAAACGTAAATGCCATGTAAAACAAATATGGAAATTGAAACATAGTAAAGCCATCGAGGTTTGTATGGGAAAGTGGCAAGAAGCACCGCCACAATGCCGGTCCCTAGTGTCACCACATGGTATCTATGAAATGAACGGTTAGCGTGAGGACTAGCAGAAAAGGGGAAAGCATCAGTGGCTACACTCGCCCAGGGGTAAAAGCGACTAGGACTCGCCTACAGTTAGGTAGGAACTGCTGGGGTCGTTCTGTATCATCTTGGTGAAGCGGCATGGCTGGAACTTGGTGGGGGGATTGATATCCAGATCAAAGCTTCGGGGCGAAAAAAATAAAAAGAATAGAAAAGGGCTGTTCTAAAGGTAAAGAATGGAAGGAGGGAAATCTTCATGTCAAATACGATGGGAAAGTGCCGCAATTTGAGGTGGTGACGGGTGAGACTAGGTGCAGAGTAATTGCTGCGGGAGAGAAGTGTATAGTCAACTTTATTGCGCCATGAGAAATCTTTTTGCTTTTCGAAATACAAATGTATATACAACCTGTGCAGACTTTCCCACCATCCAGAATTCCAGAATTGACCTTTGTGTTGCAAATTGCCTTCGAGAGCCGGCCGACGTCGTTTCCACTTACGAGCACCTAGCGCATCGGTTGTGCCCGCATTCCGAACATGTGTTACTAGTAAGACCGCTCACATCGCAGTGGCACTGGTATTTCAATCGTCAGCAATGAATTCATGTCTGGGCATGACGCGGATGGAGCATAGCGAAGGATTTTCATACACATGTCCAGGTGGATCTGCCCATCGCAACAAATCGTGGTCCTTCAGCAAACCGCCTTGCTGTATGGTTGAAATTGGCCTGCCCCGAGTTAGTCTTGACAGGTATATGCTTCTGTAGAGGCCGCAGGAGCTGCAGGAAACAGATATTGTTAATGCTGGGGCCTCGTCGTACATTTAGTTGGTTGAGTCGTAGATCCTGATGAGACATGTTGGCGAGGTTTTTGGAACACACACGGGAAGAATCACGCAATGTGCAATGAATGGCCGTTTTGACTGGGCAAAAATTGAGGCTGATGTTCAGGAAAGGAATTTGAAGGGTTGAAATATCGTCCAGCCTACTTAAATCAGTTTTGACGCAAGAACTTATTCGCGGGTGTGGTCACTTCAAAATCACATGTGAGGAATCAAAATGTCTACTAGCATGGATGTCGAAAGTCAATGTACAAATTGTTACTTTTCTTGTCACAAATGTGGAATGAGACTACAAAGACCTTACAAGTAACTCCGCCTGTTGTCTACTACTCCATTAAGGTGGAAATACTTCCTTCTTCGGGGGACGCCGATTGCCAACAACCTTCACGGCTCCTTCTTGTCGCAACCTGACTTGCCCCCCCGTGAAACAGCCGGAAGTAGCCGTCGCCCGCAAGGCCGAGCAAGTGATGATGTCAATGGTTTCATTTCCATACATGTGTGTATTGGTTCGTGAGGGGAAGTGGACAATTAGATGTCGGTGGAGAACAGGTTGAGTCTGTCAATATGATCAAAGCTGCCCGCATTTGCCGGCATTGGTATCAGGTTAGCAGGTATCCAGTCCATAATCGAGCACAGGCAGCAACGCATTACACTTTGTCGTACATTCTGACCCAACTAACAACCGAGGAAGTGGCAGAGTGAGACTCGGTGTAGGCTTCATCGGCAGTAAAAGGGCATGAACGTGTCGATCAGTACTGCCTCGACTTCGACATCCCGAACACACTGACGGTATGAACGTGCTACGCATTGGGAGTAGAATGAGCGCATGTGGAAAGTGGGCCAGGGCGATGATTTACCGAAAAGACGTAGAATCTAAAAATAACACAAAACACAGCGTTATCATCCACATATGTAACACCGCAAAATCACAAAAAGCAGCTTAGCTGGATGTTAATCTGAGATTTTTGTTCGTTGAGTCGTTCAGAGGTTGGACAAGCCGCCAACAAAGCTTCAGGCTTGTGATACTCGCGAGACCCTCTTTGGTGGTGAGTTATGAATATGATGATCAAGCTAGCCTCTCTTGACCACATTCCCCACGCATGTCTTACCAATAGCACCGGGAGTGCTGTCGGTATAATCAATGTGGAGTAAGGGTTGTAAGATATTGATCTGAGACGGGCGTTGAGCCAGTTTGCACTGCATGAAGTCGAAGAAGTAACTGCAAGAGGAATGGATCTTCTAACCCCGCTACACCCATCACTATTATCAGCCCACAATGAAGCATCTCACATTTGTTTGATTGCTGTCTTTGACCCGGGTGACCTTTTGGGTATATATATTTCTGCAAGGCCCAGCGGATTAGTCACTAAAGCCGAGGCAGCAGACTTGAGGGCTTGAATTGAATTTCATGGAATCAACCATTTCTGTTCTGCATGTGATGCACTTATTTAAGCTTTTGGTGGAAATATTGCAGCTGATTTCAAGGCAAGGGAACCAAGCTGAAGGCTGGAGCTTTGAGACAACCAACTGTTTGTGGCTAGTCTTGTGTCAGTCGGGGTGAGACAGACACTTCGGGGATTGTTCCGAATTCTTGAAGCTCCCTCTTTAACCAACTTCCTTGGAACGAAACTGATGGATCTTGGTATGCTGAGAAAATGGTAGGCCAAATGGCTTTTGTCGTCGAATTAATGGATGCTTGAAGCCCCCGCATTCATAAGCCCCGGCTTCCATGACTGCGATGGATAGTGAGCACTTCCATACTCTACTTTGATGTTGCAAAAAGTCGCAAATGAAAATTATGCAGGACATTCGTTTGAACAGTAGCCGTGTCTAAAAAGAATCAAGCAAGATAAACGGGTGGCGATTGGTTGTGAATACGAAGCAAATGCCGCGTTATTCTCCAATCACAAGCGATGTGCGGGTGAGAAACAGGTCCTCAAACCTTGCTGGGTCTAATTGTCGTGTCTTCAATGCAGGCCGACTTAGCGCTGGGACGATTATGAGTCGTCAAAATAAACCATCAATCAACTGCCTGTCAGATGATAAAAGGAGCCGCCGGGCCATGGATGAAGAAAGTGCCGACTTGCTAAGCCCAATAAGGGACGGAATAATGGCTCCGTCAACTGGGGCGACGGAGACACGTCGGAAGAAGGAAGCTGGCAGGGGGCGCGACCGTAGACGTGCATAATTCAAAAGGCCTGCCAAGACGCGAGCCAGACTGTGAATTGCCTCTTTGAGAAGGAGACGGGCTTTATCTTATCGCTGCCCTGCTGCGCCGCCCACTTTAGATGCGACCAGATCAATACCACCTACCCAAAAGCAACTACACACATGAAAATGAAGCCACTGGGGCCGAAATGAAGAGGATATATGCTTAAAAATATACGAGGTGCATTTGGATATAAAGTCATGACTGCCCAGTGCGCCGGGCTCGTAGAATTCTTCCGTGGTTTACTGATGCAGGGACTCTTGGAGCAGCTGAGCCAATTCTAACTTCGTACCTCGTTGCAAATCCCATACTCTTAGTTCTTCCTTCAAAGGAGAATCGCCCATCATGGTCAAGGCGGCAGCTTTTGGCCTCGCGCTGCTCTCCGGAGTGAGCCTTGCAGTCGCTGGCGTCATTGAGTCGAACCCTAGCTCTGGCGCACCAGTCAGAAAGGTCCGCCGAGAGGATCTGCGCCTGGTTAAGACTAGCGAGGAAGACCCCGGCACTTGGATGACCGAGGAGGAGAAATTCGACAAGTTGATCTCCAAGAAGATTGGATTTGTTGACATTACTGACACCCAAGTATGGCCATTGTTCCCCTTCAACAGCATGAAAGACCTATGGATTAATCAATCGTTTAGGAGCTCGAGACTCTTGGCCAGAAGAACTCAGCCAGGGACATCAGCGCACGAGCCATCCCATCTGGTCCCTCTCACCAATCCGAGGCCACTCCTCTGATTTCCCAAGCTAGCATTTCCAACCTCAGGACCTGGGCAAATGAAATGGCCGACTTTTACAATCGCTACTACCGGGGATCGTATGCCGCCACCAGCGCTACTTGGATGTACAACACTGTTGTCGATATTGCTTCAGCCAACTCCAAGATCCAGGTCTCGCGCTACACGCACAGCTACAGCCAGCCCAGTGTGATTGCCAAGCTCCCCGGATCTTCCAGCAGTGTTGTCATTGTCAGTGCCCACTACGACAGCATTGGCAGCACTACGAGCGGACGCGCACCTGGCGCTGACGACAATGCCTCGGTAAGTTGTATTCCTGAAAACGTGAAACGTTGTCGTTGCACCAAAATCACATTTTCCTTCTACTTTGAACTTTCCCGTCTAACATTGGCTTCAGGGAGTTGTTGTCGTCCTTGAGGCTCTGCGAATCCTCGCCAACGCAGGCTACTCGCCCAAGAACACGCTCGAGTTCCACTTCTACAGTGGCGAGGAGGGCGGTCTCCTTGGCAGCCGTGACATCATGCAGTCCTACGCATCGTCCGGTGTCAATGTCTTGGCCATGGTTAACCAGGACATGACTGGCTACTCGCCCAACAATGTCATTGCTGTCTACACCGACTACGTAAACACCGCCTTGACAAACTTTGTCATGACGCTTGTCCCCGTCTACACTGACCTCGAGCTGTCCACAGACAAGTGCGGTTACGGTTGCAGCGACCAGTAAGTCTTCGCCCAGCATCAGAATTCCAACATCAAGATTTTTATTTGGCTAATTACTTCGGATGTTCCAGCTCATCTGCCACGTCTGCTGGTTTCCCTTCCGCCTATGTCTGCGACGAAAACATGGCGGATTCAAGCCCCTACATCCACTCTGCCCAGGACACCATCGCCACGCTCAGCTTCGAGCACATTCTTCAGCATGTCAAGGTATGCACACATTGATTATTGAGCCCGGAGTAAGCACAACTGACATTATTAGTTTACTGTTGGCTTTTTGGTTGAGGGATCGTATTTCTAAATGTAAATTTCGGCCACTCGTGTTGTGAAAGTGCGTATGTAGGATGGGAATCTGCGAGAATAGGCTTATTGTACGTATTAGGTGTCCTCAATACATATTTCTATCTTCTTTCCATCATCCCTGCACGCACATATAATTCTATTGCTTGGCGAAAAGAGCTATATCGCATTGTTGGGGCATGTTTCATAGTACCCATACCACCCGGATGGGTAATTTCCAGGATTTCGGGTGTCAAATACAAAAGACTTTCACAGCCCAACGGACACTCTCCAAGGTTATATATCTGCTGGGTGATATGAGATTTTTGGAGATATGCCAGCATCGTGCCTAGCAAGCGGTAAGGTCATCTCTGAGTTCCCAAGTACACGAACCCTCACTACCAAAGGATATTGATGAAATCAATAGTAAGATGATAGTCTAGCTACTATATTTTCTAGGCAAACCTTAGTGTGTCACCTTGACCACTTTCTAGGTCTTAGAGGTATAAAACATGATACCCTTGTGGACATAACCTTGAATATGACTACCAAAATAAATTCCCTACTAAAACCCAGCCGCTTGAACAAGCCTGAGCATATCAACAACCTTCAACAACGAAAGGCGCCAACTCTTGACTAAATCCCAGCGCTTACTCACTTGCGCAACAATTACCCCTCTGCGGCCCATGCGTCCTACCCAACCCAAATTTTCCTGCTCGCACCCTTCGAAGTTTATCCACGCCAGAGATTATTTACTCTTTTGACTTCCAAAATTATGATCGAAGACCAATGGAGATATTTCGCCCCTGGCGGTGCAATTTTCCCTGGTGGACCGAGCTCATGGTATATTCTTGATTGGGATCAACGGCACATAATCTCTGTCACTGTGGATGAAGAACAAGACAGCGAGCAGACTGCCGTCGAGAATCTCAAGAACCACATTAACTCTATTGGCACTGATGTATATGCTATTCATCTGTCTCAATATGGTGAATTGCAGTCAATATCTACAGACCCAAATGACGATATGATGAGTTGCATCTATTACCCTTCTCTAGAGATTGTTAACACATCCAAACAGTTTGGGACCGTTCTCCGTTCAGAACTACTCGAGCTGGACCGATTCGGCCCAAATGTCGATCTTGTTTCTTACTTCCCATCCAACAATACGAAAGAGAGAAAGGCCGTCTTCAAATACTATTTCCTTTACCAGTTCCTTGAAAGCAGATGGAACGAAATGAATATATGGATGCAACTACCCTCCCACCCTAATTTGGTACCATTCGACCGTCTAGTATTGGACGAGTTACATGGTGACGTTGTGGGCTTTACTAGCTTGTATATCCCCGGAGGTACCATTGATGACGATATTTCACGCCCGTTCAAGCTAAACTGGCTTCGGCAACTGACTCATGTTGTTGATGACTTGAATCTCAAGTATGGAATAGCGCACCAGGATATTGCCGCGAGAAACCTTGTCGTCAACCCTTCAACGGACGCAATCATGTTATTTGACTTCAACTTTAGCGGTCAGATTGGCGGGATAGGATATTTCAAGGACACAGATGATGTCGAGGGCGTGATTTTCACCATATATGAGATCATCACCCGCGACATGCAGCTGCGACAAGTTCCTCATTCTGAGCAAAACGCTGCCGCCGTACAGGAACTAGAAGAATGGAAACAGTATCCTGATGCGAAATTAGACCACCCGGTTTCGGCGTACCGCTCGGTGCTCAATGAGTGGGTCAAGAAGAGGCGGAGAGGCACACAGATGACCATCTATACCCAAGCGCCTGAGTACATCGATTGGCCAAGTTCCCCAATCTCTCGCCAAAACGAAGAAGAGTCTTCAGACCGCCAAGTGAGCTCTATCAGTCGTAAGCCTCTTGCCATGGTTAAAATGCGTCACGAGGAAAGGAAAAAGGGTGTCCCGACACTGAATTGGGAACGTCCAGCGCAAATCAAGCTTACCGACGGAAGCCGCGTATTTGCAAACGGGCGCTTTGAGGACGGCCACGAAACTACTGGCCAATGAGACGAGGCACTGGAAATAGCAGCAAGCGTAAACCAGACACGAAAATCCGATTCGGTCCCATTGGAGCTATCAACACTGAGCCCTACATTCTCTTTGTAGTTCGGAAGTCTTGACAGGAGATTATTAGATCTTGGGCAACATAGATAAACATGAAATGGCGTGTTACTGTTGCCACAGGCCTGTGTAATATGGTTGACATGACCTCCAATAATAAAATTAAAATCGGACACTCACATGTCCCCTGCGAACGGATATCATCCCAAGGCGATAGTTAGGCTGAAAGTGAGTGAAAAAAGCGAGCCCGCATTCTTGGTTTCATTGAAGCCCACTCGTGGGCGGAACTATAATGGCGGTCATGCGTATTTGATAGCACAGGGTTTGCCCCAATGCCATTTGGTCCCAAGGAAATGCAGCAAGGCCACCGAAATGAGGGAGCGTAGGTTTTTATTTTTGAGGCCGCGAGCGTGTAATATTTGCCATCCTAATAAAGCATTATCTTTGAGGGATCACTATTTCTCGGTGGGGGTCCCTTTGGGTCTTCTTTTTCCATCATTCTCGTGACTCGCACTGCTCCTCATCCAACAAACTCAACAATCTTTCCAACCCTTGGTCATCCACAACATGGTTCAACTCTCCGCCCAATATGGTGTAGTCCTTGGCTGCCAGTTCATCAAAGGCAAAGTTGGTAATTTGCAAGTTTTGTCGCATGATGTTGATTATCCATGACCAGGCCATGTCATCGTCAATGAGATTGATGCCGGATATTCTAATGTCATGAAGTGTCTTGCTGTGTCGGAGAAGAAAGAATCCCAACTCAATGCGATTGCATTCCGTGTCTGTAAGTTCTAGAGTTTTCAATTTAGGCATATACAGCATGGTGCTTAATTTTGAGAACCGGCTTGGTCGGACGGCGCCCGAATGATACACCTCCGAGGAGTCGCTGTAGTAGTATACGATAGACTTGTCGTGCTCGCCAAACTCTAGAGACAAGCGGGAAAGGTTTGGGTATCGGTGGACGAACCGAGTCAAATCTGCTTCCCACCGCTTTGAAACCGCTGAATCGGGATTGGAATTTTCCGGGTTTAGATATAGCGACAGATTTGTGACGCTTGGTACCTGGACTTGATCCAAGATTGGCGAATTTGGGTTCACCAGCATATCAGCGGTTGGCTGGCTGGTGTATGCAACAGAAGCACCAAGGCAGATTACAAACTGTTTAACTGATTGTTGACTTGCACTCAAAGCAACCGTGACGGAATGTATGAGATTGCGGATGAAATGAATGCTTCCCGCGGACTTGTGATCGAAACACCTCTGCGGCAATACCCCAATCTTTCTTTCGAGTTGTCTTATTCCCCACGGCTTTTTTTCATCCACAACGACGAGTTCGCTGCAATTGCGTAGCTTTTTCATTACTGTGGTTAGACATGTGGTGGCATATCCTGTTCGGAGCAGCTCATCTTGATCCGCCAGAGATTCGCGGTAGGCTGGCTCGTTGAGCTGGCTTAATCTCTTGGGAGTGCGTCGTGTTTTGAAGTTCCGTGGGCTTGTATCTTCATCTTTAGAATCGTCACCAGAGCTGCTCTCTTCGCCAACGTCTTCATTGTCCTCTTCGCTGTTGTCATCAATATTCTCCCCATCACTGCTATCAAAACTCTCTTCGCCAGCGTCACTATTTCCATCGCACCTTTTAACTCTGTCAAGGTAATGGAGCATGAGCTTGTCTCTCTTTGGCCATTCACCAGGATAGAATGAGACCATTCTTGCGTACACAGGTTCGGATGGGGGCTGAATAACCCAGAGGTCATCAAATGGCAGCAGATGATCAGAGCACACTACCAATCTGCCAACGGAAGGACCAAAGTAAGGGTGTTTAGAGATTTCAACGAGCGCATCGAGGCTGTGTCGCTCCAGCATCACAGAACGCGACTCGAAATATCGCTCAGCAAAGTGGTAGAGCGTCTTGGAATTCAAGTCCTTGCATGTTTGCCGCAAGCTAAACAGATCATCACTAGAAAAGTCCTCGGTTATCAGAGCTATGAGCTCGTCCGAGAGGTCGTGGATTGAAGTCATTGTCATTGTGAGGTTGCTAAATTCCGACATCCAGACTCCCGTGACCCGCGATTTATGGCCCACCATGATTAGTCATCATTTGTCGTAACAATGAACGTGATGGAAGGAACATTACATTGTCCAGTAGCGCCGCCATAGGTTCTGGGATTTTGTTCTGCATTCAAAAGACAAAAATATTTCTTTGAGTCTATGATATTTGAAAGATTTGAGACCCTGGATATTGACACAGGGAGGTTTGAAGTGCATGATGATTTCCCTGTTCGCTCACGAGCATTCGGCTCGGAAAGACTCCAGGAATGCGCCTCAGCAATAGAGGTTTTGCAGCGAAAGACCAGAGCCCAGGATTCGCATCGGGCGGAGGCAGGCTCGAAAGTCGTTGCTGAAGCCGATGTGGAAAAGACGTCACCATCACTAGCTTAGCTGAAACAAAGGACGCTAATCCGTAAGATAAAAAGTTTCGAGAAAAGAACCAGGTGATAGATACCACCATGCGTATAGTGACCTCAAGCGACATCATTATTACAGCCCCGATACACGTCTCCCTCCAAAATTCGACAGGGTTGGAAATACCAATCTTATCGCGTTGTTTCTAGCACAAGTCGAAGAAATCTGTTGGGTTAAACAAGACATTTGGCACCGAACGATCCAATCAATCAATCCAGAAAAGGATTCAAATATTAAGACTTTGTTCTCAAAAAGTTCCAAAAGTTCATAAGGAGCCCAATGCCTCTCAAGCTCAAAACTTTAGCCAACAATGGGAGGTTGAATCGAACGCCATCCCCAATCTTGTCCCCGGGCTAGAGCCTCAGCAGAAGCCTCCGCGGAAGCTAAACTCTTGGAATGACGAACAAGATAGGGTTTTCAGGTCTCTCGTTGAGTCAAAGAAATCAGTACCCCAGTGTGGCAGTCTAATGAATGCGTTTATAATCATTTTCTGTCAAAGGACCGACAGAAAGGCCTCTATGAGACTTCTATACCGCTAATATTGTGTTGAGTAACCAGCCTAACCGTTTCGCCCCTCGTCTGTCTTTTCAACCATGAGAATGCTAAGTTTTCCTTCTTGCTAGACGAGCAGAAGTATTGGCCCTGTTGGCTCTATCATCATATGTGTTTCTTTGCTCCAGAGTCAAGGCTTCCCACCTTGCCAGCGCTTCTTGGAACTCTAGCCCGGGCCCCAGCTCATCTTTGAATATCCCGAGGCCCGTGAGAAGCTGTCTCCTGGGGGGCCTCTCTCGCGGGCGCGGCCGGGGTTGGTCCCCTTCCTCTCTCTTGGGAGGAATGGTGAAACGATATGTCCCCGCGGCTACAGCTGCGTCATGCTCTGCCCAGACCTCTTGACGGAGCGTCTCGGATCGGGCGCGGTATGCTTCCTTCCGGTCTTCAGGAACGCCAGCCCACGCGGGTTCGACACCCCAGCCCGAGACTCCCGTGTCCTTCTGGAAGAGGGTGAGCGTATGGTGCGACGGGCCGGCAGGTGGCCACCCGCCGGATCCGCAGAGGTCGATCTGTGAGGGGCGGGGGATTGGTCCAGGTGGCTCATACCGTCGGAAGCCAGGTGGAGGAGCTGATAGAGACTTGGACATGGTGGCTGCGAGGATAGCGCTGTATTCTGTGCTACGGGCTCGAAGCTCTTCGTCTGTTATTTTGCCTTGCCCGTGCTGCTGTTGGAGATACATGAGGACAACCATGGGGTCATTGGGATGCTGCTGTTGCTCTATCTCTTCTTGCGGTACTACTATGGCTGTAGACCCTGGTCCTAATTTTAGAGAAGGCAGAGGCGCATACTGCGATGTGGCGAAATCAGAACTCGGACTAGGACTGATAAACATTGGCCGCCGTTGCCATTCCTCTCGCTGCTGTTGTCGCAGTTCTGCCTGCAGGTTCCCAATAGCCTTTGTGACTTCGAGATGTAGTCCCAGCCGATCAAATACTAGCCTTATGGCTTCTCCGGCCCCCGGCATACCCCTAGCCACTAACTGTCTTTTTGGTGAAAAGCTTGTATTGTCTGTGGCATAGAATCCGTGCGACAGTAGCATAATCTCGTCATTATTCAATACAGTCGCTAGTGGTTGGCTGCGGTCCAAGGCATCCTTAGCTTTCGCATCAAGCTCGCTGGGCAAGCTAAGACTTCCGCCCGTGGCTCGCTGGATATTCGCACGCACTATGTCTGGCGGCGGCCAGAGCATGACCTCGTGGATCTCGTCGGCGGTAAGAGAATCGGGGTAGGCGAGAGCCTTGCCCACTGCATCGCCGCGGCTGAGGAGTAGACGGCGTTCCTCATCTGTGAGCTGGTCCTGGTGGTCCTGAGCCTTGGTGTACAGAGCCTCGGGGATGCCTTCGTGGGCATACTGCCGATCTTCTTCTCGGATGGAGCGCTCAATGCTTGCGTGCATGGCGGCTTCGGCGCGCCGCAAAGCCTCAGCGCCCTCCTCGTCGGAATTTACATCGACTTCTGGCCAGTCCTCCTCTCTGGTGCCCAGATCATGGTCTATGTTGCGGGGTTCTGCCATCTCGAATGGTGCCCGCGTTTGTCTGTTGGTAGAGAGTCACCTGGTATAGAGTTGGTAAAGGTGAAGTTGAGGAAAAAGGTGGCATTTAAGCAAAACTTGACAAGCGCGGGGCAGGGATAGAGTGGATTCCCCAATCAGTTCATTTTAGCCATTTCTGGAATACGACCTGTGGCCAACAGCGACGGGGAGATTTGATTATGAGTCATTTTGGAAGACCTGTAGAATAATGAGAGCATTCGTCGCATCGTTAGATTGTTGCATGACCAATCATCGAGAACGATACCTGGAGAGTATCTTTTGTCCTTTTGAGTGGCTTGCTTCATGCCCATTGCCCTCACAGTAGCTCAATGCTACATATCTCTTCTGAGAAGATTTTAGGGAGAATATCCGGATCGTCTCTTGTGACAAGCCCTATGTCTGTGGGACCTGTGAATTTCAGGTCGACAAAACGGGTCGGCAAAAAGGCAAAGAGATCATGGTTTTGAACCAACTGCTCCTTCTCCGGCAAAGTGACAAACTCACACAACCGGTTCAAACATGTTGCGGAGAGGCGTTCATTCATTACAGGGAGGTGGTGAATATTTATCTAGTATGCACGTGGATCTGGAGGCTGCATCAGCATTAGGTCGTTTCTCGATATGTGTGCACAAACCAGCTACATCTGTAGATGTTATAGTGAAGAGAATATTCTTTCGTCTTCTTTCCAAAGTCAATCGTGAAAAACACAAATAGTGCGTAATGCGATGTTTTCTGTGTACGCTCTTCGTTACCGTCGAAAGCACGAAGCTTGTAGGTGATTTCGGTGATGACTAAACCTGCTCGAGATTGTTGCTCTGGTCTCCCTCTCGCGATGCCTCTCGTATTCTTAGGCAGACAAGGAAGACAGGCTGTGGCTAGCCGCTTAAAAGGTATCATGGCAGAAGATAAAACACTCCGGAACTTGCGTCTTTTGCGTATCGATTCTTGATGTTCACTTTTCTCAATTGAACTCCACACTGAAATCAAGTCATTCCTGAGGATAGTACAAAATGCGCAACCGGCAGATGCAGTCTCGATAAGCCCCAAAAGCTCTGGAAATGAATCTTCCCTTGTATACTCAAGCTTAAGTTCGGTTTCTGGTAGATCCGTATCCTTATTGTTTGCTGCGCTCATTAAAGCCTCCATCATGGACGTCGTGGGTGCTCCAAGCTCTGCCTTTCGCGTTGTCTTGGTTTGATTTATTTCTCCTAGGTCGACATTGAAATTCCCGTCTGGCGTGTATCTTGCCCTGCCCTCGTACAGCAAATCGTCAAACTCAAGGGCCTTACAATGAATGCATGGCTGATCAAGCGCTGCTGGCTGCTCGTAGCCGCCAACGCTAGCCGACCCGGACTCTTCCGCCATGGATTACCGGGGGGGGAAACGGAAAAAACCTTGAATGTTCGGCTTTGAGTGAACGGGTGTTTTTGAAACAGGGAATTTTGGTCGTTTGATAATTGCGCATAATGCCGCGGCTTGTTCTGTCCCAGTTCAATATGTAGGGAACCAGAAATGAACGTTTGGGCACCGAAAAGCGAGCCAGTGAGTACCCGATAGTTGATGAACAAGGGGCTCAGGGTCCGACCTTTCCGGAGGAAGGATGGTGGCACTGCGACATGCGTTGCGAAATGCGTTGAATTGCTTTAGCAATTAGCTTGCCATGTTGGCGATTAGTGGTTGGTTGCTTCACCTGGTGAGTTGGCGGGTCAGGCGCGACTTAGTTTAGCTTTGAGTGGGGGGTAAGAAACAAGCGGTGGGCTCAACTGGAACCAGACCATAGAGGTGGCATGTGAATAGCGTCCAGCAATAATACCAATTGGCCCCAACGCATGACATTAATCACATGACTCCGTAGTGCCTATCAATGGTGTGGTGATCGGCGAAACCGCGCACCACAGCAGGGATGTGTACGCCTCAAGCGCCCTCCACGGACGGCTCAGCAGCTCCAACCTGAACCAATACCTCGATGCCATAACAAACCATAAAATGTCATAAAATATCCCTTAATACAGAGTATTCGCCGGAGTGCCCATTCGGAAGCAGGCGTGCTCCGAATAGGGCCATGCAATGGCTGGGGCCAGGATAACGTTTCGGCAAGGCTCTGATTAAAGCTCAATGCCAAAGTCTGTACGGTCAACTTCGTACGGGCGCTTCGTCCTCCGCTTCTCCAAGTCCCGCGGCAACGTATATCCCAAGCTTCGTTTACGAGCTTCAGTTTCATCTTCTTCTTCAAAGCAGTCTTCTGGGTCGCACTGGTCCTCATCCGAGAAGCCATCTGCATAGAGGTATAGTAGTTCTCAGAGTGCTGTCGGCTCATGTGCCTAGACGTGCCAATTATGCTGTCCAAATTACATTCGGAATAATCTAGAAGACCCATGGCAAACGGTTTAATTACTACATGTTATTCCAAATCAAAAACATGGTCGAAACAGACTATAAAATCTCCCAATCCAACAAGGTTATCTTCCGATACGGTTTCGGTCGCGATCGCGAGGAATTAAAGACATGGGAGGAAGGTTCCTCGACATCCACGATTTCTCATAACATTTTTCGCAAAACGATGCATCAGAAACGAGTGTGTTCGACAAGCCCAAGAGCTTGGCCTCTAACGGGCCAACCTCCGCCTCCTCTATCCGATTCGCCTCATCCGCATTCGATTCGCCCGCTGTCAAATTGTTACTCGACCAGAAAGGCAAGCCGATGTCAGGGGTCACCAGCCTATATCCCGGCACAATGTTCTGATTGGCATACCGCACCCTCAGCCTTGCACCAATATGCAAACGAACCGTGTTGTTGGTGTGTTGCTTGGTGATCGCGTTATGGGCAGCTTCCAGGTTGCTGACTCCCTCCTCGTTCGCATTCTTACGATTGATCTTCCGCCCTGGTTGACGGCTTTTCCACCCGATTATTGCCAAGAGACCTCTACTTGGACGATGTATGTGTCCGTTACACCACCCGTAACCTGATGTGGCCGGAGCTGCCACATCATCCGACGGGATCTCTCCTAACGAGCTAGCGGTTGCACTGGGGATTGGAGGATTTTTTGACGCCTTGTAGCTTGGAAAACACTCCTTGAGCTTAGCTTTGTCGAATTCTATGCCCAGGTGAGATTGTAGCTGCTGGATCATCCATGCCAAAGGCGCATGGACGAAACTTTCTTTATCTTCGACCCAACCCATATCGCCATGGTTTCCGGGGAAGAAAACCTGATGAACGTTGGTGCCATACATGAGCGTCTGGCTGAAGGGGCTTCGGGTTTCATTAAGAGCCAGACAATGAAAAGAGAACCTAACACCTAGTGGCATGCATTAGAACAATGATTAGGAAGCCGAGATGAGAATAAGCGCGAAGAATAAAATGAATTACCTTTAGCAACATCAGTATCAGATCTGGGCTTCTGTCGGCGAAGAAGAGAAAGCGGCTTTGCAATTCCAAAAAGTGGGAGTCCTAAAGAGCCCACGGTATCAAAACAGCACAAGGCGTCGATCTTCACTTCAGACCAACCTACAGGCTATCAAAATAAAACACGAACTCGAAAGTGGGAACGGAAAGAATTGATACATACATTCATGTCCCTCAAACAGCCGGGAAACGGCATCCCTGTCAGGGACCGAGTACTTGTTACACGCTTTGTACAGGCCATGGAAAAGCTGATCGTCCCCAGCCTTAGGCAGGCTGAGGTGGTCGATGAGCAAGGTCAAGTAACGTGCAGCCCAGGCACCTTCAGCCGAAATAGTTATTCATCTGCCAGACAAGGAACATGGAAATACTTGCCGCGGGAGTACCCGCAAAGGATAATCTTGTCTCCTTCTTGATAGTGGTTGGAGAGATTCCCTTGTTGCTGTTAGAGTGGTACTAAATCGGTAAACAGGGAGTATCTGTATTACTGTAGGCTGTAATGACATTCCGCAAGGTTCCCCAGCCCCCAACACCTTTTCTTGAGTCAGCTGGGTTTTAGTCATGAGATGCGGTAAGCTTGCCACCCTGTCAAACAGGCTGATGTCTGTTCCCACTCCGTTCACAAGCGTTTCGAACACATTCTCTTGACCCGAGACCAAGCGTGGCAGAACAGAAACGACAGTATTCCGAGAGTTCAAGACGCCACCGCCCCATGTGCCTGTCGTTTGAATTAGCAAACGTACCAATGCGCCTCAGAGAAAGCCAAAATAAAAGGCGCGCTACTATACCGTTGAATGAAGCAAACAGCAATCTGCGTTGTCGTGAAGGCTGCCTGGGGGTGGGCTTTGGAGCCATCTCGAAGCTGGCGCCTCACAAGTTTCGGTTCGAATTCAAGGCTTCGCCGTACTGATGTAGGAAAATTAAGATTGAGAAGCTGAGGGGAAAGCCATATCTTGTCTAGCGTTCTCAAGAGCTCTGGGCGGGGGGGAAGGGGTGGTGAGATTTATACCGGCACGATAGGCGTGGGAGGAGGCCTCAATGCAACCGTCTACGAACTAACTAAACACCCCAACGGGTTCCAGAGCCTCTTTTTAGTGTGTATCCGCAATTAGAAATCCTTTCTTCACTTCTTCTCGCCGTTTGTCCATTTTCTGTGCCACCGACAAGCCCCTGGTGGAGACCGTGGCGCGACAAGGCTTCTTTCTCATTGTGGTTTTCTTGCCGTCTTTCCCGTCAGGACGCATCCCTCCGAGCTAGCTGAAATCCCGCCCCGTCGCACTCTTCAAGTGATCCAGCCTCGTATTGTTATACCCTTCTCTGTTGAAAATTAGCTTCGGCCTTAAGTCCCCACTGATCTTCTCGCTCCTGCATGTTACCGTCGCGTCTCCCGTCTCCCCGCTGACCCCGCTGCCAAGGCATTAAAATACAGTCATCATTCGCGGCGAATAGCCCCCAGATACGCCGGCTTGGATCACAGCCCCTGGAAAGTATTTATCAATCAAGCGTTGCCTCATATCTAGCTTAAGCATGGCAGACCCCACTGGCGATGGCAGTCTTAAAATAAGAGACACACTCCATGGCTGGCCAATATGCCTCGCCAATTACGCCCCACATAAGCAGATAAAGAGTAAAGCCATATATTCGTGAAATGTTAAAATTTGACTATGGATATAATTCTTCGCCATTATCTATCATCTACTCTACATGTACATCATCTACATTCGTCTCTATCATCTCCCTGCCGACTTCTCCCCGACTGGGTCCCACGTAATTTCGATGGCGTCATGGCTACCCGAGAACTTTTGGCCGTTGAACCACAGTTCAAAGCGCAGATCGGCTGGAGCGACAATGACGCGGACGTCAAAGTTGCAGAGATAAAAACTGGTCTTGCTCCAACCGCAGCAACCCCCGCGCTTTGTTTTCAACGTGAGTTGGTCTGTCGGAATAGCAGCGAGGTTGTTTTTAACGGTACATAGCTTTGCTGCACCCGCTGTAAGCCATAAATGTCAGTCGGTGTCATCAAATCTTGTCCTGCATCTTTCTTTTGGTACATACCATGCTTGAGACTCCGAGGCAGAAAGCTGGCTTCATTGTGTGAAACCACAAACTCGGCATCAAACGTCCGGTGAGGATCATGGGGACCAAACCTAACTTCGCATTGTTTGGGTATTGATGAGCCAGATTGAATGACATCGCCCTGGTGATATCAGTATGAGTCTCGTCCTTAAACAGAGCTTGAATGTCCAACTCACCTTTCTTATCAACCACTGGATTTGGTTAATTGCGTACTTGATAGAAGGGTCCCATTTATCGTCTGTAATATCCTCACCTACGTGGTGAGCCGGCGAGTAAGGTTGTCGGACAACAACGCCATAGCTTGCACGAGCAATACGCTGACCGAGAACCGGCTTATTCCCTGTCTCCAACCTTTGCTTTTGGTCATTTAGCAGTCCTCGCACAACCACCAGCTGAGGATCCTGGCAGGGTACAACGACGATATTGGCAGCATTCGGGTGTTGGAGAAACCTGAGCCGTTGTTGCAGACTTTCGCGGACATATGCGGAGCTGCCCAAACCTCCGGAAAGAATCATGTGGTTCTACAGGCTGTTAATAATCACACAGAAAAGCAAAGGCATCGCACACTTACCACTTGCTCACTCTGCTTGTTCTCTGGTAGCCAATCTAATTGTTCTCGGATGCGAGCCATCATGCCGTCAACCTGAGTGTCAAATATTGACTGAATCTCGGCGCTGGTAACTATTAGCCTCGAAGGTCCCCCAGGCAATCTCTCAAATACCTTGCCACTCACTGGGAAAACAGCATGCGACCATTCTCAACCCCAAGACCAGAATGAGAGAACTCATGCGAGACTCCCTCCATCGGCATCTTGTACACAGCCTGCGTATAGGCTCGCTCGCCAAACTTGTGTTTCGTCGTCTTGTACTGGTGACTTCTGGACATGCGCGCGGCAAAGTCGTAGGGGAGCTGATTCTGAAGATCGGGGAAGGCTGCAAGACGAGAAGCCACCATACGTGCAAATGCCCTGTCGATAAGTGATGCACCAACACCGATTCCCCGGACTGCCGCCATTGACGACATTTCTGGGTGATTGTAATCTGTCGACTTGATGCGCATCAGCGCCAAGTCGGTGGTGCCGCCTCCGGCGTCCACGACCATGAAGAGCCCTCCGGGATTGAAGCTAATGGCAGTCGACTTGAGTGTCTCGACGGCGGCTGCTTCAGCTTCAGTCAGGTCCACTTCAGCCTTGTGTCGAGGACCTTCCACACCAAACCCCGCCTCTCGGATTACACCTTTGAAGGCGTTAATGATCCCTTGGTTGGTCCAAGTAGTTGGCACACTGAAGAGAAAGGTGACTGCCTTGGTAGACCAGCCGCCGGGCTCTTGGCGCATGCCAATCTGCATTTCGATTGACTCTTTGACGTGGGCGTAGACTTGCTTGAGGAAGTCGACTAGATATCTCTCAGCGTCTTTGGTTGTGCGTGGTGCGTTGGCAAGGCCTTGCTGCTGCGCAGCAGCCAGAGTTTCGGCATCGAGAAAGATCTTGAAGAACTCGCGCCGGGTCTGTCCAGCATTCGCCGCAGAGGGGCCTTCGTTCTGGTCATCGCACATGAAGCCCCATGAGGATAGTGAGGCGTCGGCATTATATACGAGCGTTGTTGGGACTTTGCGCTCGCCTCGGTCGCCGCTACCAGGCCAGTCATTGATGACCTGGATTGGCGTTCTTGGGGTCGTCCAGGCCACTCCTGCAAGCCATGTCAAAAGAAATCCTTCGTAGTTGCTACATCGGAGCGGAGCCTACCAGTAAAGGTGGTGCCCAGATCAACTGAGACGTAAATATCCGGTTGCTCACTCATGACTGCGTCCTACAGAACTGAAAGCGAAAGCAAAAGTCTTCAACGACACAGATCATATACAGCGAGCTTCCCGACAGTGGCAGAATTAAGCTATCACGTAGAAACTTTTAAAGATGGAAAAGGCTGAGAAGCTGAGGAACATGGCGGGGAGGTGGAGTTGAGCACTCGCGAGCTAGGCATACTGATCACCCTGCTCCCCTAGACAGGGTGCTCAGACTCAACTGCATCATGGCTGGGTACTCAGTGGTGCAATTGGCCACCGCCTGCTGAGGCTGTGAATCTACTGTCACCAGATCCTTCAAATCAGGCTCCAGGTGGGTTCGGGGGCGGGCGCCAGGGTTGCAGTGGTGAGTACGGCTGAAAGTGGTGGCGTACGAGGAACACACCAGTCCAGCCCAACAGGCAGAATGCAGCATTGGTTCCAGACTACGATCGGTCTGTGCATCTATGGGGCTCCCCGGCATGGATATTCCGTTGTTTTTGTCGTTTCGCCCATGTGAGCAGAGCATGGTTGTTAGCTGGGGAGAATAAAGTCACTTAGCCCCAATGTCCAATACTACCACAACTATCTTCTCCCATCCTCCGCAGGTTGGCAGACATAAGTCTCTTCATCCAAAACTCAACAACATGTCTGTAACGGAGGCACCAAGCAAAAGGGCTGAGCCCTCCAAAGCCTCAGGACCTGTGCCCTATACCGTCTTCACTCCCTACACGATTACTACCAATGGCATTGTTTACTCAGTTTACGCAACAGCATCATCACTCGGGGCGGATAAAATCTACTATGCAGTCACTACTTCTACCTCTCTCTCGGCTGCTGGGGTGGCAGGCAACGTCGCGTCTAGCACGGCAGTAAACTCGGCGGTAGCCAAAAACACGATTCCCATGAATACTAACTCCGCTTCAACTGCCTCGAGCTCTGCAATTGTCGCCGCCTCTGGCTCTGGTTCTGGCCCTGACACCGGTACTGGTATTGGTACTGGTACTGGTACTGGTACTGGCATTGTCTCTTCCACTTCCACTGGTACCAATCTCCCCGAATCCAAATCTGGTGCCAGTGGTGGTGTTGTCGCCGGCGCTGCGATAGGATGTTTGGTCGCAGGTCTACTCGTCGGTCTCGTGGCAGCTTGGCTCCTTTTCCGTCGTCGCAGGAACGCGGACCAAAGGCGTTCTCACGTCGCAGTGACCCATGAGCCCAAGGGCGACTACTCGTCTGCATCTGCCGGGTCCAAGGGCGACATTCAGCTCAGCCAGTTCCTCCTCAGCCCGACTCCCGACCCCGAGATCAAGAACGAGATGCAGTCTCTGAGCGACCTCATTGAGCGACACGTCGAGAACAGCTACCACTTCCAGCCCGTTCAGGTCAACGCTTCCGCTCTCGCGCAGAACCTGCGCAACCTTGGCTACACGGATGAGTCTGGTCTCGACGCCGACCTGGTTACTGCCTTGTGTGTTGATCCCCGTACTCGCGCAGCCGGTCTTCGCCACGCCATCGCCCACGTCGTCTTCAAGAGCATCGACGTGAACTCCCGAAGCCCTCTTTCCATGCTCCCTGCTCCTGTAGCCGCATTCCTCCAGTCCGCACCGCTGGCAGGCCGCAACGCGGGAGACCCATCAGGTAAGACAGGCTACGAAGATGTCCGGATCAACAGCACAGCAGCTAACGCGCCCTCCGCAGCCAACGCACTAGCCCTGTCCAAATGGCGCAGCCTTGCCGCTTTCCTGCTCCACCCGCGTCGCGAGGACCGTACTCCCCTCCCAGTGTCCGACGCGGCCGCCGGTCCTCAGGCGCAGACTTTTGCAGACGCACTCGCGACGTTCCTCGACCCCTTCGTCAAAACCGACAAGGGTGGCCGACAGGAGCAGTTGTCTCACTTGCAGGCTGTGATTATCGAGTGCACCAAGCTGGGCTATGTCATCTTCTCTCACCCGGGCGAATGGCAGTTCGTCTTTGGTAGCAAATCAAACGGGAGAGCCGCCGTCGCCTGCGTGGGCCTAGACAAGCTCCCGCAGCGCGATGGATCTGCATCTTCGGCACCGCCACGCCGAGTATTTGCGCCTGTGCTCGTGCCTGTGTGATAGGGGTTGACGGTGATTGGGGGGGGTGGAAGCTGATTGGGATATTACCGGCCGTGTGTGGACCATGTGCAGTCGCAGCTAGTCTTGTTATTCTCGAGGACGCAGCAAATGTGTGGCCAAGGCACCAACTGGGCCCCCTGCTCAGAGCAAGGTCTTGGTGCTTTTGTTTTTTTTTGTGCAAATGTGCAGTAAGCACAGATACGATTAATAATTGAAAAGAAGTCACTCCTTGAAGATCGCAGCGCGCTGTTTGGTTGAGATTCAAAGCAGGCTGAGACATTCCCCACTTGCGAGGCTTCGGTGACGGGCATAGCTCGTACGAGGGGACAGCCAAAAAAGAAAGTCTTCGCACAACAAAGTTGCACCCTACTGTACTTGGGGGTGGGAAGCTGACAGGTCGCATGTCTTGGCAGCCTGGATATCGCGAGGACGGGTGAGAAGAACGGCTTCAGGGCCAAGACTCGCAGAGACAGTCGAGGCAGTGTAAACCCCGATTTAGTATCCGAGTTTGAGGCAACGGACGACAGTCTCAAACTTTCTTTTTTAAGAATAGCCCTTGTTCACATCCTTCAAATGGTCACATGCGTCAAAGCTCGCTCGTGTTAATTGTCTCATGGGCAAACCACTCTTGCAAAGTGGCTTGAAGCCACAGCAAAAAAGTCGCAACCGTGGCGATCAACTGCAGCTGCGAGTGGTCAATCCCGCTGCAACTCTCTGCCGTCCTAGGCTGAATCGTCTGGACCGCCCTGGCCATTCCTAAATTAGCACGGCGCCAAGTACCGGACACTAGCATCAACCCATACCGATCCTTAGCGCATCTGGTCGCAGGACTGGGACGGGGGGCAGTTCCACGTATCCATCCAGCCCTATCAGGCTGCCCATTGGCCTCCAGCGGCTGGTTACGCCCCGTGGGCCATGCCCTCCCATGAGAGACGAGAGGGGTTACCGTGGGAGAACCATTTCTGGCTCTCTCCAGGCTTGTGTTAATCGCGGACCCTTAACCGCTTCGTTCGCAGCCGGGTTGAGGCGATCGCGAAGCCATCTGAGCGAAAGAGAAAAAAGACAATGGAAGCCCTTGCGGGCCTGAGGGCCCTTTACTACCTGGTGGTTCTGACCATCGAGTGTGAACAGGTGCCCGATGAAGTCCGCCGAGGCCTCGAGCTCATTCGGGTCTGCAATGTGGACCTTCAGCACTTGATTGAGGTACGCATCGAATGCCTGCCGCTCCTCGAGCGACGGCCCAAGGTGTTGCAGCGCGTCAACAGCATCATCGAGGCGGCCAACCAGCAAATAATGGAGGTGGGCAGGATCATTGAAAAATGCAGGCCGGATGCCAACAAGGGAAAGACGTCGTTTGGTCGCCGCGCCGCCTGGATCTTCCTCGACTCGAAAGAATTTCGCAGCTACGAGCCCATCATCAGCAGACACCACGCCTCTGTCTTGTCCGAGTTAAATTTCATCCGGCAAATTCTACTACTGGCGCCGCCGGAGGCCAAAGACGGTTCGGATCCCGGCAAAGGACCAACCAGGAAAAAAGAGAGCATCGCATTTGACAATGTTGCCCTTTTGGGCGATTTAATGGGAGGCCTATCAGGTATCTACAAGCCCTTCGCTCCGTCACTTCACAGCCGTAGCTAAATCAAGATTTGCAGTATCGAATTCACAAAGCCTAGGGGCAAATCCCGCAATACACTCGACGATAAATGCTCCATTCGACACTCCGATAAATCCTATAGTCAATCCTTTGACGAACAACCCCACGGCAAATCCTAGTGATCATCCGCCTCTCGCCTCCAACGTATCAATTCTATCTTCCCCGCCACCGCCACCCTATTGTCTCTCAAGCTCGAGGCCTCAGTCACTTTACAACGCCTCTACCACGTCTTCCCAGCGGCCAAGTATTTCGTCTCAGTATCCCGACCATGTTCGATCCCAACGACAGTCAATGCTGGCCGATCCACCTGTTTTAGCCAAAGCACAAGTCCCGCCAGCCCCTCAAATGCAAACCGGCCTTGCGCTTCTATTTGACGACCCCAACCAGTCTCGCCCCGTCTCTGCGCTGTCAAATTATCCTCCGCCTTTTATTGCCGAGTTGCCAGATCGTCCTCAAACATTTGTCACGGAATTAGCCGCTGGCAACCTCAACACCTCCCATCAATTAGTGCCAAAACCATCCCAGGATTTATCGCACGTGAGAACACATTCGGCATCATTTTCCACGTATCCAGGTGGTCCAAAACCGTATTCCCAGCCGAACACGTCAACACAGCGACCTTCCATCAATCACACCACATCATTACCAGCACAAGGATCGCAGCAAATCTACAACGCATTGCAAATACACCAAAGTCGCGCATCCATTTCAGGATATCTTGGAACCGAATCTCATATATCCCCATACCCAAATCAACCAAATAACAACGATTGGCCAACGCCTTGTCCCGCAAATTCCGCTATTCCAAACATATCCGTACGCCGTTCAGTAACCCCAAGACCATCAAGTAGCAACCTATCGGAGTTGGAAGCACCACTGTCACATCAAAATATCCTGGGTCGAGATGATGCAAATTTACATTCTGCTCAATGGTCTTCGAATGAGAGTGTCAGCAGGCCGTCTACTGCTTTCTCGGCCTATTCCGCCGCACCATCATCCATGATGTCACCGCAGAGCACCGGTGCTCGCCTTCTAAGCAACATCCCCAGCAGTCTTATATACAATCACGACACGGCCAACGAACCACGATACGATGAAGCAGCGAACCCAGCACCATTGTTCACCGGATCATCTTTTTTGAACCCACCAGCGCCTGCACGGCACGGCGACACCACAAGTGCGCACAGCAATCAGCCTACGAATTCTGCTTGGGGCGAACGGGCTGCATACAATAATGCTCCCTCTCATGTCCGATAGCCAGGTGCAAACACCGAGCGCTCCAGAAGCGAGTACGTGGACTCTGACACCACTGGAATGACCGTAAATGGCTACTCATGGTGCTGCATGAACCTCGTTCGCGGCGGTTCTTCCTAGACAGATTACATCTGTTCAAAATGAAGAAAAAAAATATTTATACCTATAGTACACAAAGCCATATCATGAACGGAGCTGCCACTACAGGGTACCCAATTGGAGAACCATTGCCCGGCAGCCTCCATCGCAATTTGCCCGAAGCATGTGACGGAATCAGCCAGAGAAACATGAGCATGCTGTTCTTTTGGGCACTCAATTAAATATTTGACACTCTTCAAATAATTACGGTGGGGGAATGAAGAGACGAACGAAAACTTGATAGAGACAAGGAAGGATAGCATGGTCATGAGCAGAAAACACGCATACGATGATACGATGATAGAATCTACATATTTCTTGCTTAATAAATCCCTTGATATGAATTCGAAAATAACCATACACTGTACCGAACCGAACAAATTTCTCCATCATTACGCTTTCACATATTCATTTGTGTCTCGGGTAGGGAAGAAGCGTGAAAGCCATGTTTGAAGATATATTCTCATACTTTCTCTGTATATCTGTAAATGAAGCTGTGAGTGATGAAGGCTACCCTGGCTCTAACCTACTAGCCTGATCCGATCAACCTGATCTGCCGAGACTAACTATCCAAAGCAACTACCACTTGGGTCCAGAATACCTGGGCATGCCGAGCAGATAGCCTAGAATGTATCGGGGTATCTTCTAATTCAGTCACGAGCATTCGATTTATTATGACAGTAAATCAATCCATGGGAATATTGGAGGGGAAATTGTGGAGCATGGTTTGGTTTCTTCCGCTTCCATCCGGAGGTGACAGGAGCTCGAGCAGCCTTTCGTCATTTCTTCTTTTTCTTTTACGCCCAGTGACCACCTGAACAGCTTACCTTGATGCGTCCACTTGAGTTACAATTTGCATATTCCGTCCCGCTGGGGAATGCCGCCATCGTAGCGGCAGAATTCCAGTCACGACAACACCGAAGCTAGAGCGCGTTGCAATCCCGACATTGAGGGGTAACCGCTACTAAAGATCCCCATCCAAGCAAAAAATACAGTTGTACCTTACATGGCCATTCCATGAAAAAGCTTGAGACCCCATGACCCCTCTAGGGTCGGCAAATCGACTGCCGATAGAGGTTTGGATTCAAACGCCATCACAGATGCTCACATATTGCAGATCAAACTCAAGGCGCCACTTGGTATCGCAGTACGCAATGATGCAAGACATGTCGTAAGCGGCTTGCAGCAAGGCCCTGAGCCCAGCTTGTCGACGTCGAAATGGCGCAGTGTTGACCCAATCCCCAGTTTGAATTGAGCGGCGGCGATATCAGCTCATTGTTCCGTTAACCTTTTGATTACGCTTGTATACTATTCCCAACGTGGTTGCGGTTGTGCTAACTTGATATGGGCCATGGTGACAGAGCGATTGGCCTCGCTCCTCTTTGCTTGATGCAAGTACGGGATCATATTATGTTTCCCAGGATTCATTCTACATTATTACAATTGTAGCAAAATCGATACCAATGAAAGCTGCTGCGAGATTGCCCTGCAATGAGCTAGTCGGCATGGTTCTCGTTTTGCCCGTACGGAACCGCTTCATTCACTGCGGCGTGACCACAGAAGGCTTTTTAGCTTAAGGCTAGACGTAGTGTTTTCCAATCATGATTAACACTGTGTAATGGTATAATCAGTGAATAAAATCCCGCGGCATATTTCGACGCGTTCAAACGCGGCCTGTTTAACAAGACCTCCACCGAGCCCCCTAAACCCAATTCCATGGTGATATGAATTGATTTTTATAATCTCACATGCACTCGGTACCGAAAGTCCAAGATTTTCTATCCAAAAATTGATGATGCATAAATGAATGCATTCGTCTGCATTGTGTGTGTGTATTGTTGAGATTGTCCCATAGTAAGCGCAAAATACTTTTCACCATGTTGATCCTTGAATAATCATAATTATTACTCATTCTTGGCATTAGTATGACTCCCAAGCCTCTTTTAGTTGCTCATTATCCCCCTCTCGCGTCATTCTGGCCCCTGGCTTCCATTCATACCTTTTTTGGTATAACCACGTCCCGACACTACGGTTACGTTCCTGCCAACTCTTCTACGCTTGCCTAGTAACCTCTCGATTCTCGTGTTACCCCATCCTTGGCTCATATACTAAGATGTGATGTGAATTATGTTTTGGGTGATGGAGTTGGATTCGTCTTGAAAACTCAATTACACCTTGAGGGGAACATTCTTTTACACAAATTTCCACAAAATTGACAGATCGATGATGTTAGACGACATGAAGAAAAATTATAAAATAGGCTGAGTGCATCATCATTTTTTGGTGACTTGATCTCCAACATCATCCATTCAACCTTTTGAGTATCCCCGTTACACTTCTATACCACTCGTCACGATGCTGCCTCCAACTACTTTTGTTCAATGTCTCTTACTGCTCAGCTTCGGATCGCATACAATGGCAAGCCCGATGGCTCCCAAGATTGCAGTCAAGGAGCCTAATTCTCGCCCTGTTCCACGCGATGCAAACCAGATTACCGGAAACCTCGACGCCATGGCTCCAAACAGCAAGAGACGTGCACAGTCGGCTCCAACTTCCAATCTGGGAACTAGCTTGTCTAGTCTGGTTTCTACTGTTGCCGGAAGCTCTGGGTCCGTTACTTTGAGTGCAGACGCGGCCAAGGGCCTGGCTTTGCACAATGCCGCTCGAGCAACTCAGGGCCTGCCGGCTTTGATTTGGGATTCTTCCCTTGAAGCGCAAGCATCTGCCTATGCTAAGCAAATGGCTTTTTGGAACAGCTTTACCCACTCTCTTGAATTCACCAGACCGAACCAAGGCGAAAATCTTGGATGGCTCAGGTAGGTTCTCACCCAACCAGCAAAGTATGCCAAACTTCAGGGATGCTAATGTGATGAATAGCTCTACTGTCCTTTTCTCAAACACGGTGAAGAACCCCATCGAAAACATCACCGCCATCTGGTAAGGAACCCCACGTCAGCTATTATCATGAGGCGTTTTAACACTGGAAAAGGCTGTCAGAAGCCCCGAATTATCATGGTGAAATCCTTCCAAACGGAAATTTCAGCACTTATAATCATTACAGTATGTTCCCGTTCAAAATTTGAGTGTAATAGAAGGAATTAACAGCAATTCGCAGCTCAAATCATGTGGAATACAACCACCAAGGTTGGCATCGCTGCCGCTAGCCCTTGGCTGGGTGGGTGGTATGTCGTTGCACGATACTCACCCGCTGGTAATATTTATGGACAAAAGCCTTTCTAGATTTAGCTTGTTATTTCCATTCTGCCATTCGTTTCCTCGGAGAGAAAATCAGCTCTTCAAAGCCAAATGGTTTTGGCCATGGGAGTCCAAAGTACGTAGCAGGCAGACAGTCTACTGCTTGCAGAATTCGGTCATTCGTTTTCATGTTCTCCTTTTAGTATGGGCAAAATTGAGACCCAGAGAGTGGTTAAGGTCACTCTAGAGCTCAGACGAACTGGTCGTAATACAAGGGGCCAGAGAAGTCAGAATAGAGGATCATAATTTTGTGGAATCGAAAAAGTCGTTTAATTATAACATATAAATTATTCCATAGAAGACCATTTAGTCTCAGGCTCCTTCTCATCACTCACTTCGATTTTATTCAACCCTAAACCTTTAGGGTTTATTCAAGCACCACTAGAAATGCTGCAGCTCGATAAAGCCAAGTAAAGTAGCTGATTGCTCGTCTCTCACTAGGTAATTGGCGTCTCAGGTCAACTTTTCCAGAACAATCTTCTTGGTCAGTGTGGATCCGAAAATATAGGAACCATCGTGTTGAGAAGTGAAGAAGGTGCCCAGGGGCTTTATTCCACCATGCTAGGTTCCTAGCGCAATCGGTGAATGGAAATACAGCAGAAAGTACTGATATCTTGAGGAGGCTGGAACGTGGGTCTATTAAGTGGAGAGGCACATAAAGACAACCAATTGAGGCCGACATTGAACCCTGGTGAAGCTAGTTTAGAAGCCCAGCTCCGTCAACCTGCCGCATATTGTTAGTGCCGGATGCCAATTCTGACGGCCGCCTCCGTTGAGCAGCTGGGCCCTGTCGGTGTGAGTTGCATTTCTCCCTCATATAAGCACCTCGCGAGACTAGCACCATCAAACGCCTTCTCAATTGGCCCAATCATCGTTTTGACTACAATAAAATGGCCTCTGAAAGCATCACCATCGTCGGGTAAGACCCAAGCCATCCCCTTATCATTCTTACCTAACCCCGCACAGAGCGGGCATCATTGGCCTCGACGTCGCACTGGTCCTCTCGGAGCGAGGATACGGAAAACACATTACTGTGATTGCAGAGTATCTACCAGGAGATACTTCTACATCGTATACATCCCCTTGGTAGGCGCCATATTCGACCGCAATTGGCGTGGTGCTTGGTACTAACCTTGGACAGGGCCGGCTGCAACTTTTCTGCCATTTCTGGCAGTGATGCGAACGCTCTGAGATGGGATCAGCTTGGGTATGCTCATTTGGCCAAGCTGGCCTCGGAACGGCCCGAAGTGACGTTTGTCCAACGCACACCCTCCACAGAACTATGGGATGAAAACGTCCCTCACGACAAGATCAAGGCCATGTCGGAATATCTTGAAGATGTATGCATCAATTGATTGCCCGAATCATGCAGTACTGACCGACTGTAGTTCCGACCGCTGCCTCAGACAGAGCTGCCGGAGGGCGTCAAGTTTGGCGCTTCCTTTACCACGCTGACTGTCCACGCGCCAAACCACATCAGCTATCTGTACGACAGACTGAAGAACCAGTACGGAGTCAAGTTTGTGCGACAAAAGCTTCCCAGCATACAGGCTGCCTTTGCCAACCCAGCGACAAAGGTCGTCTTCAACTGCATCGGAAATGCAGCCAAGACACTTCCTGGCGTTGAGGACCCCAAGTGCTACCCAACCAGGGGCCAGGTGGCCTTGGTAAGAGCTCCCAATGTGCGTACTAACATTATGCGACATGGAAAGGACTATGAGACGTACGTGATTCCTCGGCCAGAGTCGAATGGCAATGTGATTCTGGGAGGATACATGCAAAAGGGCGTCAAGTATGTCGGCACCCGGGTTCTGCCCACAAGAATTGTCGCTAACTTTTATTGCACAGCGATGGCTCAACCTATTCTTACGAGACTCAATCGATTCTCGAGCGCACAAAAGAGCTCAGCTCCGAGCTGCGGGAGAAGGAGCCTGAGCTGCTCGCCGTGGCTGCCGGGCTCCGCCCTTCTCGTGAAGGCGGCGCCCGAATCGAAAGAGGGGAAATCTCTATCGCCGGAGAAAAGAAGACCATTGTTCACAATTACGGTGCCGGTGGCACGGGATTCCAGGCTGGGTATGGCATGGCTTTGGATGCTGTTCGAACTGTTGAGGATGTTCTTCGCCAGTTGCGCGATGAGCCCCGGGCGCATTTGTAATAGCTTCTAATGAGATGGTGCGTGGTAATTGATCATCCTTGGATAGATAGACAGAATCCCCGAGCGCTCAAAATTTTATTTCAATTAAGATTGGGCTTCAACGTGACATTTCCTTGAAACGGCCCAACATGAGAATCCACATTCCACTTGATGAGAGGAGACCCTTATCATGAGGTGTGGGCAAACTGCACGGGCATAATAATATGAGTTCTCATTGAATTGAATCAATTGGTGGCAAGCGACCGCTGGCTCAGAGCGAAAAGGTGGCGCTGAATACGCTAACGCTAACACCCAGCTCCACCCACTGTAGCTCTAGTCTCACAGTGGGCATGGTGCTAATCTTGTCCGCCGTCTGTCTGAGGCTCCCAGAAACGATGCAGAAGGCAAAAGCTGCGAGTCAACAAAACCTCACGATGATGCATTTCCTCATATTTGCTACTTTAACATCTGTGTTAAGGAGAATTTCAGCATTGCGATAAAAGATGGGCCTCTACAATACGTCACTCGCCGTCTCGCTGACAGATGTCAACGCCTGTACCAGGTGTTGCTGGTTGAGGCAATCAAGAAACATTTCATCACAAGGATGCGCCAAACACACAAACCTCTTTGTAAATTTCTCCTCATTCAGGAATAATTAGAAGAATCGAAACAAGAAAAAAGAATTCTACGCGCAATGGAGAATCCGTTCCCTCTGATTGCCGCGCTCGCTCCCAAGAGCCAGGTCTCTCGACAGGACCAAGAGGACCAACACCCCAGCAAAGAGGCCATCGCGCAGCCGCCGTCGAATTTGTAAATCCGCTTCAGACAGCTGAGCCATACGACCAAACCCTCAATGACCGCCTTAACGAAATCGTTTCCACTACCAATTGGGCCGAGGGCCTGGTCAAGGCCATCCTCAACGGCATCCATAAGGTGGTCAGGGAAGGCGAACAAATGACAGGTGCCATGGCCGGGGCAAGCAAGAAGGCGCTCGCCTTAGCTGACAAATTCGCCATCGACTACCCCAGCTACGCTGCGCTGATGACTGCCTGAACACTGGTTGGCCTGGGAGTTCTCGCCCTCATGGCGCCCAGATGGATGATGAAGGCGATCCGGTTCGTTGCGCAAGGGCCACTGGTCGGTAAGTAAACACACGAAAAATAGAATGAACGGGATTTGCGCGACGGAGATTTGAACAGCCAATTTAAATTCTAGTTGGCATGGTATCTCATGCGATGATGCAAATCGCCGAGGCGAATGCTCGAGTTCAACAGCATCGGGTTGCGAATGGCATGGGGGCAGGCGACACAGAAGCCGAAGCAGATGGTTGGAGCTGCGGGCTATCTTGGCGGACTAGCCTCGTCCATGTATCCGGCTTCCCGATGAAGGTGCTTGGCCGGGGCGCCCTCCGACTACCAAGCACGACGGGGGAGGGGCCCGCAATCGCTATCACGAAGTTCAAACCCCGCATTGATGATGCGAATCGCCAAAGTTGTTAGTCACCACAACCAGGCCTGGCACGTCGGAGTTGTGCCGACATTCGGCTATCAGTTCGTGGCAGCTCCACCTTATTTAACGCTCTCGCATTCTCTCAATGGAATTGAATTGACATCGTCTCCTCCAACGTGCCGCGTGTAAAATTGTCGCGACTGATACCATACCCCAGACACACGCCGTCATGCCTCTCCCCACTTCGTCGATATACCAGCCGCCCGCGGCAGACCTTCTCAAGTTCCCTTCGCGGAGGAGTGTGGTACACAGCACCGAGGGAATCGTTTCTTGCTCGCAGCCCCTCGCCGCCAAGTGTGGCTTGGAGATCCTCAGAGCCGGCGGCAATGCTGCTGTGAGTTGCTCTCTCTTTACCGGCATAATCCCGCAATTGCTCACATGTTCGTTTAGGATGCTGCCGTTGCAGTTGGTACGCTGACATGACACCAAAAATAAAACAAAAAAAGGGACAACGTGCTAAATAAACTCAAACAGCTGCCGGTCTCAATCTGACCGAGCCGTGCTCGACCGGCATTGGTGGGGACATGTTTATACTCTTTTACGATGCCGCCACAAAGCAGGTCAAGGCCATGAACGGCTCTGGCCGCTCAGGAGCAAAGTGCACGCGAGAAACCATTCGCAAAGATCTCAACATTCAGGATGGCGAGTCCGGCCGGATCCCCTACAAGAGTATTCACGCCGTCACGGTACCTGGCGCCGCGGCAGGATGGGTTGACACAGTTGAGCGATTCGGAAGCGGCAAGCTCACCATGAGCCAGATTCTAGGCCCAGCTATTAGACTGGGCGAAAAGGGATTTCCTATATCAGAAATTACATCCTTGTCTGTGCGTCAAGAAGAAAAATTCCCCTGTTCCTCGATTCTTTTGCTAACAATTTAAAGTGGCAACGTTCTGAGCAGTTGCTCAGGAACGCTTCTCCCAACTTCGCCGAGATGCTTAAAAAGGACCCAGAAGCCAAGGACGGAGTCAGAGCCCCTCGGCCCGGCGAAATCATCAAGACGCCTGAACTGGTAAACACATACCGGACGCTGGCCACAGAGGGCAAGAGGGGATTTTACACTGGCCGCATCGCAGAGGAAATTGTCAAGGTTGCAAAAGACCTAGGGGGTCACCTAGAGCTTGACGACCTCAAGCACCACCTGGAAATGGGCAGCGAGCCTGTTGAGCCCATCTCGATCAAGTTTGAGGGTCAAGGACAGAAGGAAGGCGAGGGAGTCGAGCTCTGGGAGCACCCTCCCAACGGCCAAGGCATTGTGGCATTGATGGCTGTGGGCATCCTCCAGGAGCTGGAGAAGCAGGGCAAGATCCCGACCTGGACGCCCGAGGACTTTAACACAACTCCGTACCTCCACGCCATCATCGAAGCGCTCCGCCTCGCTTTCACAGACGCCGCGTGGTACGTGACGGACCCCAACGTCACAAAGGTCCCCACCGCGGGCATGATTTCGCCCGAGTACCTAGCGGAACGGGCCAAGATCTTTGACCCGGAGCGGACCTTTGACCCCGTGGTACCCGGGAACCCCAAGTTTGCGTCGCCAGCGCTCCAGAGCAGCGACACGGTCTACTTTGCCGTGTCGGACGCGGCGGGCAACGCGGCGTCCTTTATCAACTCCAACTACGAAGGGTTCGGCACGGGCATCATCCCCCGCGGCTGCGGCTTCACGCTGCAAAACCGCGGCGCCAACTTTTCCCTCGACGCCGAGCACCCCAACCGGCTGGAGCCGCGCAAGAGGCCTTACCACACAATCATCCCGGGCATGGTGACCAACATCAGCGACGGGTCGCTGCACTCGGCCTTTGGCATCATGGGCGGCTTCAACCAGCCGCAGGCCCACACGCAGGTCCTGCTGGGCCAGGTCGTCGCCAGGCTGAACCCGCAGCAGGCGCTGGATGCGCCCAGAATCTGCATCAGCTCCGGCGATTCAGATGGCAACGGCAAGGTTCTCAGCTGGAAGGTCAATGTGGAGGAGGGCATTCCCGACGAGACGGTCGAGGGGCTCAAGAAGCTCGGGCACGACGTCGTGGTTCTCAAGGGCTGGAGGAGGAGCATGTTTGGCCGCGGCCAGATTATCCGCTACACGGTTGATCCCGTCGAAGGCACGCCGCTCTGGTCGGCGGGCAGCGACCTGAGAGCAGATGGAGCTGCGTATCCATTGTAAAAAAAAAATTAGAGGAAAAAATGCCACGCCCAATTTGTGGCCCCAATTCTATTTCGTCATTTCTGTACAAGAGGTATCTCATGTGATTCCCAAGTAATACATTTCAGCGTATCATACATCTGATTCCAAGATTTGCTTGTTTTTCGAGGGTTTTTTACTTGTTTCTTCCTTTTTGTCCACCCTACTCGTTCTTGGCCTCCGTCTCGCCCTCAAAGAGCACCTTCTTATCCTCAAAGAGCTTGGCGAGGTCGCCGTTCTGGTGCATGGAGACGAGAATGTCGCAGCCGCCGACAAAGTCCTTGTCGACGTAGAGCTGGGGGATGGTGGGCCAGTCGGAGAACTCCTTGATGCCCTCGCGCAGCTCGGGGTCCTCGAGCACGTTGAAAGCGGCAAACTTGTCCGGGTTGACGCCCTGGAGGCCGAGGATCTGGATGGCGGCGCGGGAGAAGCCGCACTGGGGGGTCTCGGGGGTGCCCTTCATGAAGAGCACAACGGGCGCAGAGGCCACGGCCTTGGTGATGGCGTCGCGGGTCTGGTCGGAGAGGAGACGGGCCTGGAAGGGCGTCAGAGGCGCAAAGGGCGAAACCGAAGCTCGGAGGAGGCCCTGTGCCGGGGCACGCATGGCCACCGGTCGGGCGGACTGCCGAAGCAGGGTCTGCAAGTGAAAAGGTCAGCGACAAGAGTCAGGCCGTCAGCGATATCGGACATGCGCACCGAAGCAATTGATCGTGAAAACATGGCAGGCAATCTGGAATGGCGAGATGGTTGAGTTGGGTGGGAAGCCGAAGGCCGAGGAATTAGGTCATGTTCAAAGCTCTACTCGCCATCCGAAAAATGTGGCGCCCACGAACCGTTGAGGGTGGGTGCTGACCAATTAATGAGGTTCTACATCAACTGAGGGTATGTTAGGTGGGTCACCTGAGGGTGGAGTAAAATAGGCAAAGCAGGCCCCTATTAAGCTAAGGGTATATTTAAGCCTTTAATTAGCTTACTTAGCTTCTACCTGTAGACCTATTATTAATTTAGCTATTTATAATATATTTATAACTTAATTTTCTCTTACTTTCTTTCTTCCTTATATTACCACTACCTTTGCTATTATTATCCCCCCCCTTACTATTATCCTAATTTAATTTATTCTTAATATATTATATCTTATATTACTACTAAATATCTTAATACTTTTAGTCTTTACCTTAAGTATATTAATAGTTAATTAGCTAAAAATAGAATAATTAATGGCAAATATTGGTTATTTATTTAGCTATTTAATATTAAGATAAATTAAATATTATATATTATTAATATATTAATTTTAATTTTTTTTTTTAATAATTAAGTATTAAAAAGATTATTATATTATTAGGTAAATAATTTTACTAATAGTCTATAAATAATAAAATATTTTATTTTAATATAAGTTTATATTAATATATTATTAATATATTAATTTATTTTCTTTTTTTAGAATTTTATATTTTTTTATATTTTAAATCTTAAAGTTTATATAACTAAGTATTATAATACTAATATAATTAAATTATATAAGGATATAAGTTTTAAGTATAAAATAAATAAGGCTAAAGATAATAGATTTTTAATATATTATTTAGTAAAGTATTAATTCTTTATAGCTTATTATTAAATTATATTTATCTTTTTAAAAGATAATAGGAATAAGGAGATTATTATTATTTTTAGTAAAAATCTTTTAGTATAATATATTATTAATATATTAATTTTTACTTACTTTTTTTTAGTTTATTATTAGTACTACTTTGGCTCCTATAATCCTAATCTATACTACTAAGGATCTTAATATCCCTTGCTATAAATTAGGTAGCTATAGCTATAAAAAGGAAAATATAAATTTAGAAATTTAAATCTTAATTAATTATTAATATATTATAGCCATTTTATAAAAAAATAAAGTAATAAATTAATCTCTATTATAATAAAAAATACTATATATATATTAAATCTATTAATTATAAATAATAATATTTAGAAAATATAATAAATTACTAATATATTATAGCTATTTATCCTCTAATTAAGCTTACCTATAAGTATATTATTTAGGTATATTATATTTATAAACTTAAAAATAATAATAATAAGGTAAAGAAAGATAATAAGATAGTAGAAAAAGAAGAAAGTAAGGATAAGAATATGGCAGAGGATAATGTAATTTAATATATAGTTAATGTATTATAAATAACTTATTTTTAAATCAAGTTATTTTATAATAAGTTTTAGGATATATTATTAGATTAAAAGGGAAATAAGAATTATAATCTAAATTTTAAAAATAATTATAATATAATAAAAGAATTTTAAATATAAGAAATTAATAATATATTAATAATTTATTAATTTATATTTCTTTTTATCTTTGCTAATTTTATTTTTAATTTAAGAACTTTTACCTTTGCTTATTTAATTAATCTTAATTCCTTAAGTTAAGCTTCTTTAGTCTTTATAAGCTTAATTTAAGCTTATTATATTATAGAGATTTAATAAGAAGATAATCTTCTAAATATTATTAATTTAATATATTAGTAATATATTATAATTAACTTACTTTAGAATACTTAATAAAGAGACTAATTAAGCTATTAAAGTATTTAATAATAATAAGTATATATTAGTTTGATTTTATTATCTAGGTTATTATTCTAGAGATTAATTTTAATTACTAATATTATTATTAATATATTTTAATCCTAAATATATTAATAATATATTATATTAAAGTCTTAAATATAAACTTTCTTATTAATTTTGCCTTTTAAACTAACTAATTACTAAAAGGTTTTTATAGTTTAAATTTATATTATAAAAGTCTTTTATTTTTTATTTAATAATTCTTTATTAATTAAATTATTCTATACTAAAAAAAATTAATAATATATTTATAATAAATTAATAATTACTTACCTTTTAATTATCTTTATTAAATTATTATATTAATTACTAATAAAATAAAAAGCCTTATATATTTACTTAATTAAATTAATTGAGTATTTACTATAATCCTATTGCTCTCTAGTTATTTTAGAGTAAGAGAAATATAGGCCTACTACTATAATAGGAGTATATTTATAATCAACCTAATTAGTAATAAAAGAATATTCTATAATACATTAATAATATATTATATATATATTTTTATATATTAATATACTAGTATATAGTGTATGATAAATTTAATAAAATATAGTCTAAGTACTTACTATTAATAGTAATTTTATTAATACTTTTATTTGCTTAATATTATATTTATTATATTTATGTTAATTATAAACTTAATTTATAATATATTATTAATATATTAATAATCCATTGAGTATTTATTATTATTATAGGATAATATAAAATTATAATTTACTAATTCCTTTTATAAAATAAACTTAATATAATTAAATATAAGATATAACTTGGTTTTCCTAGGTAATATAGTAAAAATTAACTTTTTAACTAAGATATTTTCTAAGACCTAATATATTATTAATTTATTATTTTTTTAAAAAAGGTTTTCTTATTTTATAAATGTTCTTTGTCTTAGTCTAATATTATACTATAGATTCCCTTATTATGGAGATAAAACCAATTAATTATAATACTATATTTTAATTAAATATAATTAAATACCTTACTATATATAGCTTAGTATACTTTAGCTAATTATAAGTTTATAATAATATAAATAAGTGGGATGCCTTTAATATATTAATAATCTATTAATAATCCATTAAAGAGAAAACTTACTTATATCTATATCTAGGCTCTATATAGTCCAAATAATTTTATTTTCTTATGAACTTTAAATATATTTAAAGTTTATATTAACTTAAAATAATATTATATTTTTATATTTTAATAATTAAACTTACTTATAATAAAATATAATAACAAAAAGATTAATTCTATTATCTTTAAATAATTAGATATATTATAATATATTAATAATATATTAATAATATATTAATATAATTTATATCCTAAAGATTATCTTTATAGTATAAAAGGTATTTATAATAAGCACCTAGTCTTAATACTCCTAATGGAAAATAAAGGGCTTAATATTTTTTAAAGATATATTAAAGTTTATTAATATTTACAAGACTTAAATAAATATTAGATAAACTTGTGCTATTTTTACTAATATAAAACTCTTAGACTTCTAGTAAATATAATCAAATATCTATAATATATTAATAATAGCTTATAAATATATTAAATATCTATTCTTTACTTACTTAATATATTTAGTATCTAGCTTTCTTTTTTAAGTAATACTCCTAGTTAAGTAAGAAGATCTTTAGAAATAGTTATAGGTGATAGTAAAGGGTAAGTATAATATTTATATAATATAAATAGAATATATAGAATATTATAATTAATAGAAAGAAAAAACCTCTATTTAATTTTATAATTTTTCTATTTAACTTAGCTCTTACTAATAGGAATATAAGTAAAGCCTTAATATATTAATAATATATTAATAATTTATTAATAAATATATTATAAGTTTTTTTTTTTAAATAATTTTATTAATTATTAAATAATAATCTTATATTATATTAAGTAATTATTATTTAATAATTTTCTTAATTAAAGCTAAATTACTATAAAAGCTTTATTAAATAGAAGTATAAAAATACTTATTTTATATATTTTAATTTTTATATTAAATAAAGAATTAATGATTATTACCTAAAGTCTAAAAATATATTAGTAATATATTAAATTAAATCTAATTCTTAAGTACTTATAGTATATTTTAACTTAATAAGCTTAGGATAATAAATAAGTAAATTAATTAAAGATCTTTTATATGCTCTTTATTATTTAAAATTAAGTTAAATAGCCTAAATCTATTTATAATATATTATTAATATATTATTAATATATTAATATAATAACTTATAAAATAGTATTTTAAGTAATATTTTTTATATTTTGTTTTTATTAAATTTATTAAAAAGTAAATTAATAATCTTTTAATATTTTAAAATAATTAAAGTTCTTTAATCTAGGATCTAAATACTTATAAACCTTTACCCTATTATATTAATATTTATAATATTGTATAGAAAGACCTTTAAAAAATGCTAAAATACTAGTAATTAAAGGTTAAATATATTTAGTTTAATATTAGAATTATTAATAAGATATTAATAAGATATTAATAAGATATTAATAATATATTTAATTACTTATTATTAACTATAGCTTTTTTCTTTATTTAATAGTAAGACTTTTTATAAAAATTATATATTTAGTGCTCTTTACTAAGAATTTAGGGTATTTTAGAATTATAGAAATATAAAATAATTTAAAGATTAAAATTATTATTTAGTATATTTTCTTTTTATTTTTAATTAAATTATTTACTAAAATTAATAATTTATTATTAAATTTATAAATATTAAGGATTAATTAAGTTTTTTCCTATTAATATATTAATAATATATTTAGATTATAATTTATCTTAATTTATCTAATTTAAATTATTTATATTTAGATTTTTTATATTAAGTATATTAAAATCTTTAATATTACTTAAAGATTTATAAATTTAAGAATTTATTCCTTTATTTAAATAATAATATAAATTCATTTATAATATATTAATAATATATTAATAAAAATATATTAAAAAAGAAAAATAATATAATATATATTAAAATTCATTAAAGAAATATTTACTTAGTTAATAGTAATCCACAAAAAGATTATAAGCAAGCTAATTAGAGGCTTAAATATACCCTTAGCTCAATAGGGGCATGCCCTGCCCAATTTACTCCACCCTCAGGTAACCCACCTAACATACCCTCAGTTAATGTACATACTCCAATTAATCGCTTGGTAATTCAGATTTATCTGTGGCTAGTGCGTGGCTAGTGCGTGGCTAGAATCCCAGATCCCATGCCTCCTCCAGGTGTTTTGGGGAAGGGGGTCTGTGCCTACCCTGTAGTTGGCCCCGTGTCAGCATGACTTGAAAAAACAACTGGGACCGGTAACTCGAGTGTGATACCGGTTGCGGAGGTCCGGCACCGCACCCGGTCGCATGTCACGAGTAATGTATTCTTAGCAAACATCCAGCCACCACCTTGTCTAAGCCAATATACTTGACAAAAGTCATCACAAGTCAGACCACGGCGAGGCCACAGCAAGGCCCGAGACGGAGGACGGTCGGCGGTGATCGGTCATGATGGGTCACCCTAGAGTACGGTTCATCGGTGACATCGGATGACGTGGGGATTGATGGCGGGGTTAAAAAGATGCAATCCGCTCGACAAAGGGCTGAAAAGAGCCATTACCAAGCTATTCTAGATTCGAGCTTACCAATACGCCTCGAGCATTATTCCACTGATTTTGCGCCTTGTTCAGCTGTCTTTTAGCACAAACGCGCACAGCACTTATACCTGCATCGCCCGCATCTCGCTTGCTGCAAACCGACTCCACCGCGGGGCTTGAGAGAGTAAAACACCAAACGGCGCTGCCGCCAGGCATCTACGAATTTAAATCACCGCAACCGAAGCGGCAACTCATCTTTTCCTCTTAGACTTTTCATTCACGGATAAAAGAGAAAAGAGAAAATGCTGCACAAGACGCAAAACGGGACCGACATACACCACGACCTGCTGGTCCGGAGCTCACCCGAGGCTCTTGAGCAGGGTCGCACCGACGGAAGAAAGCATGTCCTGCTGGCGGCGTCGGGCTCCGTCGCCACCATCAAGCTGGTGCAGATCATCGAGGGGCTCTCGCACCACAAGAACCTGTCGATCCGCGTCATTCTCACGGGCTCGGCCGTGCACTTCCTGGCCGGCCAGTCCAAGGAGCAGCCGACCGTGTCGGCGGTGCACTACATGCCCAACGTCGACGCCGTCTACACCGACGCCTCGGAATGGGCCCAGCCGTGGAAGCGAGGCGCTCCCATCCTGCACATCAACTTGCGCAAGTGGGCCGACGTCCTGATTGTGGCCCCGCTGAGCGCCAACACCATGGCCAAGATGGTCAACGGCATGTGCGACAACTTGCTGACCAGTGTGATTCGCGCCTGGGACACGACGGGCACCGTTGACAAGGAGGGCATCAAGAAGATTGTTGTTGCGCCAAGGTGAGCAGACTCGGGGCAGAATTGTGACGCGCGGCTTGAGAGCGATGAATGCTAACAGGATGCAAGCATGAATACGGCCATGTGGCGCCACCCAATCACGGCGGCTCAGATCAAGACTCTGGAGGAGGTCTGGGGAGGTGAAAATGGCTGGGTCGAGGTTCTACGGCCAATCTACAAGGCGCTGGCTTGCGGAGATGTTGGCGAGGGCGGCATGGTGACCTGGCAGACAATCGTGGCCGTCATCGAGGCTAAGATTGGACTGAGCACTGAATGAGCGCTTTTGCTTTTTTCTTTTTGGGCTGGGCGTTTGGGAAAGGTTGGAACAAGGGCGCGAGACACCAAAATGAACCGTGTAATACTGAAGCTGTCTTGCGGCTGTTTAATACTGACACGAGTGTATTGGAATGATGCTAGCTGGCGTTGCGCCGAACATGTGCTTTCGTTCACGTATTCGTGAATACATGCGAACAATCATGGCTATTGTATGGCTATTTAACTACCATATTTATTACTATGTCCATGTTGTGCCAAAATGCTTGAATTGACGAAGTGTCAACTGCGCGCAACTGGCAAACCACACCCACAACTGCGCCTTCCTCCAAGTCAATTTTGAACGAGTGCCTCAGGCCTGCGTCTAAGCTCACACAAATATTCATTTCCATTTGCCACGAATCTACATCTAATTAAACCCAGTCAACAACCCATATCCTTAGCCATGGATACCTCGCAGCCATTCGGCTCCAGCTCCATCACGCGCGTCAACCACTCATCCTCGACGTTGCGCCAACGTCTGCGTAGCTTGGACTCGACCACGCCCACTGCCACAACAAAACCACCGGCGTATCAATTGGCCTACCAGCAATTGCGGGCCAGTTTCGACACTCAGTCTAGGGTAACCGCCCACAATGTCAGGAACGAGTTGGTCGAGGCGAAAAGCGCCGACGGGGCGACGCAGCTCAAAGGCAAGCGGTTTGAGCTAGCAATGGATCCATGCTGACAGACTCTAGAGCTGTTTGCGCAATTGGGAACCAATCTTCATGCTTCTGCAATGCGTCAGCTTCTCGACATTCACTCCGATGTTGAGTCGAAAATAGACAACTTGGCGGCTAGTTCGTCAGCGATTCTGTCAGAGAACGACAGCCTGTATTCGTATCTTGCCTATCCACTCTCAGCAACGCTTTGTCATTCCGACAACTTCCCTCGTGCATCCATCCTCGATCACTTGACTGATATGAAACGACAAATCAAATTGGCAAAGGAAGAATTGCAAGGTCTAAAGGCAGAATGGGATGCCTGCGCCCGGGTAGAGACGGAGGCTTAGAAAGCCTTGACAGAACAAGGGATCCGAGATCGGAGCGCATACGATACAGAACATTTACGGACTATCGAGGGATTTAAGTTGCAGGCGCGGACTATAGTGCAGGAAAAGAGTCGCATGTTGGACGACATCGAAAAGGCGAGCCATCTAGTCATCTGCTCAAGACATCCTTGCTAACCTCGCATGGCAGGAATACAAGGTCAAAATTCAGGCCGAGACAATGAAACTTATGCAAACAATGATGGATGAGTGAAATACTGTCTACGATAGAGGCAGCACACCTGCACGTTTTAATTGATTGGTTGGTGGTTTACGAACGCTCGCAGGGGCGAAATAGGTAGTACGTCTCAGTTGCTATACACGCTAACTCAAACCCTTCATTTTTCACCTTGCATTAGTTGTACGGCATCCATTTTCGTATCGTCCCGTGCCGATATCTCGACAAAAGGACTCGCATGACTTTTGTGTGTAATAGCAATTCTCCGAACGCCGTCCCATATTTTAGCCTTTGCATGCTCCCGTCGTTACATTTACTGCTTCTCGGGGATGACAACACCCCACTCGTGCTGGGTGCGACCGTACATGATATCTCCAAGCCAGCCCTTGATCTTGCCTGTGACGTCGCCGGGTGTGGATTCTGGGCCCATGGGGATATCGATATCCTTGCCGCGGTGGTGGATCTGAGAGATGGGGCAGATAAAGAACTGCGAAACACATGAGGGATTAGCTTGATTGGCTCCTACGCGATGGAAGGGTGAAGGCAACTTACAGCAGTGCCAGCGGCAAAGGACTCGAGGATGCGGCCCTCGGCGTCGGCCTCGGCAACCTCAGCGATGGTGTACTTGCGCTCGGTGATTTCATACTCGCCAGCCAGTCGCTCGCGCGCGAGGTCGAGGCAGCTTCTGCGGGTGACGCCGTCAAGGATCAGCTTATCGTCGAGGGGTGCAGTGATGATCTCCTTCTTGCCATCCTTGCGCTTCCATACGACGAAGAAGTTGCTGGCGCCGGCCTCGGTGCACTCGGCATCGGCGCCGTACAGCCACAGGATTTGGTGGTACCCGCGAGTTCGCGCTTCGGCCGTCGCCTTGAGCGAGGGTCCGTAGTTGGCGCCGACCTTGGCGTAGCCGAAGCCGCCGACCCAGGCACGAACCATGTCCTCGGGAGACGTGTGCAGGCGCATTCCGCCAGGAGGAGCATCGAGCCGCGGCATGAAGGTCACGATGATGTACAGCATGGCCTCCTTGGGGGCGCCCACGCCAAGCTGGGGATCAGTGCCGATGACGGTGGGTCGGATGTACAAGAAGCTACCTGCGCGGTCCTGAGGCAGCCACTTATAGCCATCCACAGACAGGAGAGCAACCATGAGCTTCTCAACCTCGGAGGGCTCAAAGGTGGGCAGGCAGATGCGCTCTGTCGACATGCGAAGACGAGCGGCATTGCGGTCGGGGCGGAAGATGCGGAGCTTGCCATCGTAGCCACGGTAGGCCTTGAGACCCTCAAAGCACTCGGTGGCATAGTGGAGGACCGAGGCCGTGGGCATCAAGCTCAATGGGCCGTATGGCTTGAGTTCAGGGGCAGCCCAGCCGGTTGACATCTTCCACGAGGCGACAACCATGTGGTCGGTGGCAATGGTTTCATCGCCAGAATTGGCCGTCACCTCATCAGGGACAGCACGGGGGTTCTTGGTGTAGGTGTAGGTGAGCTTGGAGGCATCGAGGGGTGCCTTGGTGGAGTGTCCGTTGGCGACGGCAGGGAGGGACTGCTTCTTTTGGAGGGCAATGGACGTGAGGTCGGCCTCCTGGTTTTGGACAGCAGAGGGAGCCATTGAGACGGGGAGACGACGGCCAATTGGTGTGTTGGGAGAGGGCAATGGGTTTGTAGAATGACTCAGTGGTGGTGGACAAGACGAGTCGAGTCACACACGTTTTTGATCAAGAGCACTGACTAACACGGGCTTCTTGTGGAGGGACGGGATGAACAATAACAACAACAGTGGGCGGCAAGACGACTTTAAATAGGAACAGGAATAAGCTTGGTGTGTCTCGGGATGGGGCTATGACGGGACGCGGAACAGGTGACGAAGGGCACACAGCAAGACTGGGTTTGATCGATAGGTAGACCGCCGCTGCCCGCGCCGGGCTCGGCGCCGGCGTTGTCGATGGGTAGTCACCCGCATGGGAAACAGTCAGGGACTTAGCCCACCGCCGCCACCTGTCAAGGGGACGGGAAGAGTGCAGGACGGGGGGCTTCCGTCGGGACTCCATAGTTCTTGGGCAACGAGCTTGTTGAGTGGATAAGACGATTGCGAGAAGGCTAACAGTGGAGATGTAGAATGAAGGCGCAATGGTGTAGTCGAGACTAATTTGTTTGACATTGAGGTGAGTCAACATGTCTCTTCCTTGCTTGCTTCTTTCTGCTCGTCTTTCTATCTGTCCTGTTTACTTTGAATGACGAAAAAAAGAAGAAGAAAAGAGGAGCTGTTCTCTATTACACTCTGCATGTATCACGGTCGCCATTGGCTGCAACCGAGCTCAAGGACGGGCATATCTCGGCCACGTCAAATGGAGACGGCCAGTCGATGATGGCCGGCGCGGAAGCGATGCCGGCTGGAGGGGACCCACCCACCACCAAGGGCGTGGGCTCGACACGGCGAAAGCTGGAGAGCGAACCCCCGGAAAGGGAACACGCCGGAGAAGAGACGGGGTCCCGGCGAGAGGCGTCTAGATACGGGCGTGCAGCAGAGTTGGTGGTGATATTGCATGAGACGCCGGGGAAAAAGAAGAAGAAAAGATACTGACACGACCGGGAAAATAGCAGATGCCATCCAGCAATTGGCCAATCCAAGTGCCGCGCAACCACCTCGCGATTCCTGTCAGCTCGGGCTTTGCATTGCATGTATGCAAAAGAAGGACCAACCAGCCCGCCAGCATGGGCTCCGATAATGACCAGGAAAAAAAAAAGGAATGCCTGTCGTTGTCCGGCATGTAATGGAGCTGCCGTCGTTATCCCCGGCGTGAGCAGCGGCGCGCGGAATGCAACCAATCGGCCGCGTTTAGCCGCGACTTACCACCTGTGGCCGAGGGCTGATGAAGTCATTCCTCGAGGGGGGAGCCGAGAAGGCGACGCCCTTTGGTGGACAAGTGCTCTTGGCATCTCGTTTTTTTTTCGGTCTTGTTTTGCAAGGGTTGCATCATCTCCGGACCTGCATAGAGGCACTATCGCGATCCAGGAGGTGCGTAAGCAAGGATGCAACGAGGGAGAGGGGGAGAGGCGAGAGGGGAGGGAGGGTTGGATTGTTGAGTGGACTCTCTCTCTCGGCCCCGGACAGGAGCGACGTCGTTTCGAGCTGTCATGGATGGTGGGCGTGATTTGTCCGCGTGAATGTCGCTGCGCCTTGGCCGAGAGGCTCCGGGCCATCTAGATTGGCTTGAATCTACACTACTCACACACACGCACACACGCACACACAGATTCTCACACACCGTATCTTGCCCTCCAAGTCGTTTGTCCGTCAGCCGTCAATTGGCGGCTTAAGGCCCTTTCGTCGCGATGCGGCAGGTGGCTGCGCGTCGTCGGATCGGACTGATGTGGGCTCGTCGCACCGTTTCTCCGTCCACCTGACGACATGAAATTTTCTGTGTGATACGGCGAGCATTGATGGAGCGAGCTGCGTCATCCGTGGCCAGTGCCAGTTCTTTCGGTCTATTAGACTTTTTTCTGTCTTGAATATGCTATTAATCGCCTGTTGAAGGCTTGTACTGTTTTTTTTTGGGTCCCCTTTGCCCTTCTCGCCCAAACCGTTGCTTTCCCTCTGTATCGTGTCTTATTACGACCTCTCAGCCTCGCGCTTTCGCTGCTCCTCCTCGAGAATCTCGCGCTCGCGGGCGGCGGACTCGACCTCGGCCTTCATGCCCTTGGCCCGCTGGCGCGCCTCGTACATGTCGCGGCTCTTCATGATGCGCTGGACAATCTCGCCGGCGTTGACGTGGGAAAAGGTGTGCTCGCCAATCTCGCGGTAGATGCCCATGGCCTTGGGCGCCGTGTAGGGGTCGTAGGTGAGGGGCATAAACGACGTCGGGCCGTGGTAGACGGCGTCGGGGGTGCCGCGGGGCATGGAGCTGAGGTACGTCTTGGTCGGGGTGAAGGGGGCGCCAAAGACGACGGCGTTGATGTACTGTGCGTGTTAGCGATCGCCAAAGTATAAGGATGGGGACAGGAACGGAGTCTGCTTTCTCACCTTGCACTGCAACACGCACAGTCCTCGCTCAAACACATTCATGATGGGGTAGTTGACGCCCTTCCACTGGTTAATGACGTAGTCCTCGTGGACGCCCACGACGACGTAGGCGGGCGGGTAGTCGTCGCCCTTGCCCTTGCGCTCGTTGACGGCCTGGTCCGAGTACCAGCCGTCCGCGCGGGCGAGGTCCTCCTCGGCGATGACGACCTGGCGCAGGAACTCGATGTGGCCGCTGGAGAAGAGGTCGTAGCCGCCGTCGACGTAGACGACGCGCTGGCCGGGCTTGGGCCCGGGGCCCTCGATGAGCTGGCGGAACTCGCCGCGCTCCTCCTCCGTGTCGGCGGCCTTGGCCTGGCCCGAGGCGGACCAGAACCAGACGTCGGCGCCGGGGGCCTTGCCCGAGGCGTCGGTGGCGTAGAGGCGCATGCGGTCCATCATGGCGGCGGCCTGGGCGGCGCGCTCGTCCGGGGTGCCGTCGCCCTCGTGGCCGGCCAGGCGCTTCTCAAACGACTTGATGAAGTGCGTCTTGGTGCACAGCAGCATGCGGCCCACCAGGTCCGTGGTGGAGATGGCCGGCGACCGCTTCACCACCTTGAAGCGCCCGGCCTCCTTGACGAAGCGGTAGCAGTCGTTGCCGTCGCTGTCCGACGTGATGTCGTCGCCGTGCACCACGTACTTGCACCCGTAGTGCGTGATGTAGGGCAGCGACGTGACGTAGGGCGCGTGCCCGACGGAGCGCGTCACCCATCGGCAGGCGTCGGTGGCGGCGAGGCTGTTTGTCGCGAAGACGTTTCTTTTAGCATGTGTGCCGTGCGTGGTTGGGTTGCTTGCGCTTTCGGAGTTGAATTCGTGGTCTCACCGTTCCTGCAGCGTCATGACTGTCGGGCCCTTGTTGGCGAGGATGGCTTCGTCAGAGTGGACGCCGGCGTAGAGCTCTGTGCCGAGCTGGCGGGCCTGGACAATGGCGCCGGCATGGCCTGTTGGGGGGAGCGTTAGCAGCTGAATTGGATTGAGCTGCAGGTCCGTAAAAGGAAGGGGAGTTATACCGTGGTGGAAAAAGTCGAAGCATCCGTCAACCCAGATGCGCCCCTCGACGAGCTCGGGCGCGGGGTCGCCCTCGAGGTGAACCCCCTCGATTGAGTTGGCGGGGTCTGTTTCGGCCGACGACATGGTGCGATGCGAGCTGCTGGCGTGTGCGTTGGTGGGACGAGGCAGGTGGCGATGGCGGCCTGGCTTTGCTTTGAGGTGAAGAGAGAGCTGTGCTGTCCCTTGGCCTGCCTCGTCTCCTATCGCTCACCGTCTTGCTGGCCCGGTCACGGGGTGCATACGCGTAGCTGTCTGGCTCTGGGACGTCATGATTTGATTGGGCGCGCACCACGGTGGCCTGTCGCTATACGCTGTGCCGCCGCACAAGGTCCCATATTTGTCAAATAAGGACGAGATTGCTTTTTTTGTACTTGATTTGTGTCTTGGCTTTTCCCTTTATCTGATCTCCTGATGGGAGAATGATTGTCATGTGAAAATTGCCGTAGTGCGGAGCTTGTGGCCAGGGTTCCTGGACATAGCTAGAAGCTCTGTTCCACTAATTGGGGAGAGGGCGCATTTTCTTGTCGCGGGGAGCTCAAGCTACACCAGGCGTCCAGGCCTATGATGCTGCTTCTCAGCGCCCACGTTGTCTCGCGGCCAAGACCTTGGCTCAGCGGGCGCTCGCAGGGCCACGCACATTGGTGTGGTGCTGTGGCTTTTGATTTCATCTTTGGAGTCTTCATCTCCGGCTCTTGTCGACATCTTCTCACCGAGCGGCCCTGTCAAGGCGGGTGCTCCACACGAACCCCGGCCGTCACGTTCCGCATCGATTGGACGAGGCTCGAGGGTTCTTGCGGGAGCTAGAAGGTCATCTTCTGCGGAACATGTTGTCGCTCCAATCTCAACTGCCATGTGCCTGGACCGGTTCGTCAACCTTGCTCTGTGAGCATGGTTCTCTCGGGCCTCTCCCACCTTTCCAGCGTCTCTTCCGATCGAACCATCCTGGTGAACCAGTTCGTCGGATCCAGCGATGCAGAGGGGCCGCAGCACATAAATACGGCGATGTGACCTTGATCGCCGCGTGAAGCTTTTTCTTCACCTCGTCCTGTTTTACCTTCGTCCCGTGTCGACTCCCCTGTAGTTGCAGCCCCGTCGACGTCATCCGCGATGAAGCTGTCCGTTGTCTCGGCCGTCATGGCCCTCGCGCCCTCTGCCATGGCCACCTGGAAACAGGCCAAGGGCCAGGAGCTCAACTACACGTCCGTCGAGGGCGTCTTCATGCAGGACAACTCGTCGACCGACGCCTCGACGTTTGACTATGTGCGTTTGTTCCCGCAATTAAAAATTAGCTCGCAGAAAAAGCAACGGCGCTAACCGAGCTGCAGGCCAGCTGGAACTTTGGCCTCTTGAACCGCACGTATCCCACCGACCCCAAGAACAAGGTCAAGGGCCAGTGGCCCAAGGGCTACCGCACGCAGTGGGAGCGCTTCGAGAAGTACGTCGACTCGCTCAACAGCAAGGCGCCCAAGAACACGCAGTACAAGGTGCTGGTCATGGGCCGCCACGGCGAGGGCTGGCACAACGCCGCCGAGACATACTACGGCACGCCGGCGTGGAATGTAAGACACCTTGGTCGCATGCTATCGAACAAAATAAAATAAGATAAAAAAGACGCAGAAGAATCTCAGCTAACAATTCAACCCCAGTGCTACTGGTCTCTTCTGGACGGAAACGGCACGGCCGTGTGGGCCGACGCCCTCCTGACCGACGCCGGGCTGGCGCAGGCTTACAAGGCCAAGGCCTACTTCAAGTCGCGGTTCGAGGACGAGGGCATGCCGTACTTTGAGTCGTACTACACGTCGCCGCTGGCGCGCTGCGTCATCACGGCGCGCGAGACGTTTGCCGACCTGGACCTGCCGCACGCGCGGCGCTTCTACCCAACCGTCAAGGAGAAGTTCCGCGAGAGCATCAGCATCCACACGTGCGACCACCGGTCCAACAAGACGTACATCCGGTCGCTCAACCCCAAGTCGACGTTTGAGAAGGGCTTCCCCGAGCTCGACAAGCTGTGGACCGGCACAAAGGGCGAGACGGGCGACGCCCAGCTGGCCCGCAGCAAGGAGGTGCTCGACGACGTCTTTGTCAACGACGGCGCCACCTGGATCAGCATCACCAGCCACTCGGGCGAAATCACAAAGCTGCTCGCCACCCTCAACCACCGCACCTTTAAGCTCGCCACCGGCCAGATCATTCCCGTCCTCGTCAAGGCCCAGGTCGTCGCCGACGAGCCCACCTCGACCTTTGCGTCGTGGTCCACCGAGGCCACCTGCAATGCGCCCCCGGTCACCAGCATCTCGGGCGAAGGATGCGTCTGCTCGTCGGGCACCGCCACGCTGGCTTCCACTTCGGCCACGGCTACCAATTAATGCGTAAACAAAAGGAGGAAAGATGCGGTGGACTTTATGAGTACATGTGTAGATTGAACATGGTAAATACAATCATCGGTGGCGCATATTGCGCGGACCAATACAAGCCACAGCGTCGATGTGACGGTCTTAAAAATAGAATATCCGGGGTAATGATGCATTAAAACTATGGCTCGCCCCCGTGTTTTTGTCTGTTTTGGTGTAAGCCATCTATCGGATGGCTGGCTGTGCTGTACTGGTATCCCTGGTCTCATAACGCTTCGCATCCAAATCATCATGCTCTCGTCAAACTCAACACTTACACGCTCTCCCCCCCATCACCTCCTCTTGAAAAAGTCGGTGCTCTTGGTGTGTCCGACCTGCAGCATCAGGCCGCTCCCAAAGTCGCAGTTCTCGATGACGGCCTTTGTGGGCGTCAGGTGCGGGATCTCGCGCGCATCGTAGCCCGCGTTGCCGACCAGGATGCTCGGGTCGTCCTGCGTCTGGCACCCGACCCATCGCAGGGCGTTCTGCTCGGTGCCGTTCCAGCCCTCGTGCACGCCGGCGTGGTGCGGCTGCGGCTGCGGCGGCGCGTGGGCGCGGCCCGTCGTGTACGGGCAGCTCTTCATGTGGATGCTGCTCACGATGTCGGCCAGCCGCGTCAGCAGGTCGTTGAGCTGGTCCTCGTTGTCGGCGTCGGCGCCGGCCCGCTCCAGCGCCCTCGAGTTGGTCGACTGGTCCCTCTCGCCCAGCGTGCGGAAGAAGTCGAGCAGCTGCTGCTGCACCGCAATCATGGTCTGCACGTTGAGCTCGACCGCCACCTGGTTGGGCCTCTCCTGCGCCACCCGCGCCATCTGCAGCCCGTTCTTGACGTTTTCCATCTGCCGCGCCACGTCCAGGTAGAATACATCGCCCTGCCGGGTTTGGTTGCAGGCGTGCACAATTTGTGACGTGAGTCTGTGGCTCTGCCGGATGAGAGTGTCGACCTGGCTGATGATTGGCTGGTGGTTGTTGAACTAGAAAAAGGAAGAGTCAGTATCAAACCCGGCACCTTGTATACGGTAAAAGGTTGCTTACCATGTACATGTCCGGGCTGGTAAAGTTGTATCGAGTTTGGGCCGACATTGTGAGGTTGAACCGGACGAGCTTGAGGAGAGACGAACGGGTGTGTGTGCTGCGTTGTTCGGAGTCAGTTATCAGCGTCTCTTTTTATTTTCAGCCGCACACATTGCCCGGCGGCTACAGCACGGTTGAAAAAAGCAAGGGCGCCTCCTCGGATTGATTCGCGGGCAAGGCGTTGCTTTTTGCGCAAACTGGCCATCTCGAGAGGCATTGCCCCACCCCTCCAACATATCATTCGCCTCACACATCTCGAAGCGCCTGCTGGGATCTGCACCTTGTATGCCGTTGGTTACGCTTTAGGCAACAGCAGCACGGTACGGGCGGGTGATGAAACTCGCGGATGGACCGAAACGGGCATGCGTTCGCCTGCGCTGCCAAAAGAGAGCGACTCTACAGCCGAGTACCATTGAGGTGCATCACACGTCCCGCACCCCGACAATGCCCTCTTCTCGAGTCCCTGAATGTCTTCTGTCTCGGAAAGCCGCTTCCAAATGAGGGGAAGCAAAAATACTGTGCAAATGTGGACCCCGATACAACCAGCACAACCAACAGACACATGCGTCTCGCCCGCGTCTTGCTTGTTGGTTCGCCCTCCCTTGCGTCGGCCCCGGTTCGGACTAGCCCTGTGACATGGCTCGCAGCAGCCGCCTCGCGGGCGCCTCCAAGTACGCAAAAACACATGCGCCTGCGTCCAAACCGGCCATTTAAACGCAGCGAGCGTGAGTGGTTGGGCAGCAACATTGACACACGCTAGGCACGCTCTGGCTGATGCTTCCCCTCCTCGTTGCTTCCGGCCCCAGACTTAGAGTTGCATCCGACATGGCACCAGTGACATTGCGACAGCCCCAACCTTGCGCTGCTGCGAGGTTGCTTTTTCGCTGAGCAAACCGCGCGGCAACCACACCAGCGGGACATGCCCTGGACCCTGCCGCCGTCTCTGATGGATACATGCGTGAGGGCCATGTCCTGACTATCAGTCACTTCAGCTCTCATCAATTAGAACCGTTTCATTTTGACGAGAAGCGTGCTTCGCCCCAATCATTCCGAGTTGTTGTAGAGTAACCATTCATTCCTGGCTCTGAATTTACTCCAGACAGTGGAAATTCCCTGTCTCCGAGACTCCCACACACGGCTTCAACCAACCAACCAACCACTCACTGCCCTCGCTCGTGCGTGGACGGGATGCAACAAGAGATGGCCGCGAATGAACAGTCTGTACGCACATTGAGGTGGGCTTGATAGGTGGCTCCCAATCAGCATCAACAGCTGCGATACTGATTTGTCCCTCGGCATGCCGCTGATCTCACCATGCAGCGGCCGCCAACAGCTCCAACGAACCAGTTCGTCTTTGCAAATGTCGCAGCTCAATCCCCGGGCAGCTTTCTTCTGTTCCAGTCCCATCAAACGTCTGAACAGCCCGTGACCCGACGTCAACGTCTAAGTAAGCCGACGGAGCGTCTCCACCCTCTTCCCGTCGCTATACCCATAATCCCCGCAGGCCAAATCCGATGTCACCTCGAGTCTTCTAGCGCCATGCCTCGGCTAAAATTATTGGCAGCCAGCGCCCAGTATTTGTGGGGAAACAGGGCGAAGCCATGCTTTGGCTAAACTAATTGAATGATGCGCCCAGGCCAAGGTTTTCACACATGGCCGGCTCCAACTTGGCCTTTTAGCGTGCTGAAAGTCTTGTATTAAGGTTTTTTTTTCTTTTTGAAATTTCTTTTCTTTCCTGCGTTTTCATTTTTTTTCACCTGAAAAAAGAAAGTAGAGAAAAGGAAGGAAAGAAAAAGAAATGGAGAGTGTGAGATCAGACACTGTCTCACCGTCTCGTGCACTTTTTTTTTTGGAACCAATTCACAAGCCTCACCTCAACAAAACCACCACCCAAAGCCACCTCTGCAATATCCACGTAACCACTAGAGCGAGGCGTTTTTAGATACCTGATGTGGCATTCAGCAGTTTTTACTTTTATTTTTTATCATATTGAGTAATTATCTTCTTGTGCTAACTGGCAATAGTAAAAAAGGGAAAAAATTCAGTGGCTGAATTGGCCGCTGTCCTGCAGCAGCTTTGGACCACCACAATACCTTTACTCAATAATTCTTCTGCGCAATCATCCTTCCAGTTCTTTCATCCAGGAAATCCCAGCAAATAATGCCCACTCGCTGACGCCTTGGGTCCACATCAAGGTTCCTCATAGCGGCCGCAAAGTTCTCCGGCTTCTTCATGTAATCTGCGTATACCTTTGGGATCGAGGCCATCTTGAGCACATCCTGACCCGAGGTAACTGCATTGACCAATGAAGCAGATTTAAAAAGATCATCCACACTATCCATCTTGACCTGAAGTTTCGAAACCCCTGTATCTGCAAGAGTTGTAAAATGCATCACGCCATCGTCCATTTCTGACCCGTGCACATGCATCATGTGCTCTGCACTTCGCTTCCACCGCTCATCATGTGGCAGAGCCGACTCGGCTCCGTTGTCTTGCTGGGTCCATGGTGGTGAAAACTCGCTCTGTTGATGATTGAAAAGGTTCCATGGAATTCCATAGCTTCCAGGTTTGTCCAAGTCGCCGAAGCGCTTCAGCAGGATGGCTTTGCCTCGAACCTCGCCCAGTGTAGGCCATCGTTGCTCAGAATACCAATTATTCCGACTCCACCATGTTTGGACAAAGTTGGAAATATGATCCGAAGAGCTCCCATTCTCTAGTTTGATAGAAACTAGGGCTGCCTCTGAAGGGTGGTTACTGAGAAATTGTTTGATCTCAGAAAGAGTCGACTCCAAGGTCCCCTTGAGCTCGGCAGAGCCATGGCACATATTCAAGTCTTCCTTAACGCGTAGGTCAAGGTAGCGAGCTCCATATTCCATCTGCTTGTAAATCCCATCAGCCTGGCACACAGTCCAAAGTAGAGTGCCATTTGGTAGACCACCGCAGTTTTCATATGTCGCGTGGCTATTGTCAGTACCAGGGATGGTGAGCTGCGTGATATTTCGGGAATTTGGCACACCGGCCATCCACCTCTCAAGGCGGGATGGGCCATCTGAGCGAGCATTTTGGATACTTCTCCTTGCCCATTCAAGGCTGCCACCGCCAACACTCCTAGTTGCTGGAACCCATACACAGATTGCCATGCCGTTGAAAATTCGGACACTCATGTGGTCGAAATGTGCGGCGAGGGAATTGCACAGTGACCATTCGCCATTCACCTTCTCGGCAAGGAGCAGTCTGCGGTGGTCGTCGTGGCTTCTCCACGCCATGATACTCGTGCTGTTGGCCGAATCCCAACTGAACCCAGCAGATGATTTTGCCACTTCAATGTGTTCCCACTTTCGTGCAAACCCGCCGAACCTGGCTTGACAACAAACCGCCCTTGCATCTTGAGATGAGAAAACAGCCCAAAGTCCACCATCGATGACGCACAAGTCATGATCGTGATGCGTTGAGTGCCCGGTACTCCAACTTTCTGACCAACCAAGTTGGGGATCAAAGTAGCTAAAATAGAGCTCGTTCGAGTGAGTCTCTCTAAAAACGCAACAGAGCTTTGCTTGGAATACTGCAAGATTGATATTTCCCGTGCTCGAGGCCTTCACGTCAAAGTTGCTTGGCCTCCAACTACCCTCGGCATCATTGTATATGTAGTGAACAAGGTTGGAGGCGGGTGACGCGTATACCAGATGAAGCGAGCCATTGAACTCGGTGATGGCTGGAGCTCCCCTGGCCGAATGGTTCCATTGATGAGGTGGTGACCAATTCTCCCCGTCTGCGCCGAGAGTTGAAGAAATAAGGCGCTTGGAGGTTTCGTTGTGCCACATGCACCAAAGCCTCCCGTTGTGGATCGCTAGAGATGGCTTGCAGGCTGAGCTGGCCAAATCGGAGCCTGCGTTCGAGACAGGTCCTCTATGCTCAAAATCCATGACGAATTCCGTTTGAGAAGACAAAGCGGCGATCAAGTGTGAGCGCAATTGCAGGCTTCTGTTGCTGATGCAATTATTCCAAAAGAGGACACCGAACACCTGTTAAATAATAGCAAGTCTCACAAATCCCAGGGGGAAACAACGCATTCCCATCTACGGCAATGAATCTCACGGCGTCAGAATAGCATCTCGAGGGAACCTGGAGCCCGCTGACCATGCTCGGTTTGGATCCCAGTGTGGAACCCCGTTGGCTAGTGCGCCCAACTAGGCCAGTGGTGACATCAATGGCGGCAGACAAGGCAGTGTCAGTAATTAGTGCCCGTGAGAGCGAGCTCTGTGTGTGAAATAATTGGACGCGGAATAAGCTAGCGGCGCTCTGCATGAGCTTCCACAAGAGCCCAAGCAGGTCCATTTGGACGGGGACTCCGGGTCAGCCCGCCACCAGCCCTGGTGACTCGACACTAGCAATGCGGGTTCCTGAGCTTAGATCGGCGAGAGGCATTTCCATCATGGTTGACATCTGAAAAAGGCGCCCATCCGCCCGCGGGAAAGACGTTCCAGCCTTGCGAGGTTGCCAACAATCACCGTTTCGCTCTGCCTCAGCCAGACTGCCTGCAAGGCTGCGGCATCAAAAGCGGAATTTTATACGAGAAATACAACCAATATTTTACTTCGAATGGACAAAGAACGAACAAGGAAAAAGACATGTGGCGCCAAGGTGCCGCGGGTGGCTAGCTGAGACCACCTTGTCACGGCAATGTCTGTGATAAAATAGTTCTCACAGGCTTCCACTGCGCAAGCTCACCCATTCGCCAAAGAAAATAACTGAAACACTCTTGCACCAGACATAGCCCACCAATGGTTTCATGCATGATTTCTTAGTTGGGAGCTGAGCAGGTAAGCTGTGGTGGAGCCAGTGCGGAGCGTCAAGAAGCAAAGTTGGCCAGGCCCAATAAATCAGCTAGTCCACCGCTCAGCCATCCTCCTCTGTCCTCGAGCGCGCTGCATTCTAAAAAAAAAAAAAGGTCCAGTCATAATAAAGGAGGGTTATGAGAAGAATACACTTTGATGGTAGGGCTGACAGATTGGACAGCGTGGCTGCAAGGCCGCAGCAGCTTCCCGTCAATCAACTTGACGCAGGTCCCAAGCCGCCGGCAACGTGCATGCGTTGGCAGCTGAGATGCCATCCAATGCCAACACTGGTGGATTCTGCCCTTAATCCAGAGCAGGCTTGGCTTCCAGAGCCATTGAAATGAAACCGGCCAACTTCAGTTTCAGCACATTGTGGCTTGGGGGCCACCTTGGACACTGAGATGGCCCAATCACAGAGACGGATTTGAGACCAGGTGATCGGGGTTTGTGATTAATATTGATGTAATCCCAAAGTTAGCCGAATTAAATGGTCTCGTGTTCATGTTGTCTCACCAATGTAAGCCAAGTAGCGCGGGAAAGGAACTCGCAGGACTTAGTGCCGAACTATGCCGCAAGCACTCCCGATGTCCAGCACTCACACTCTCAAACGTCATTTCTCAATTTGTTCCAGTAAAATAGGATGTTAACTTAAAATACTTGAATGAGCCTACCTATACAGCTCCACCTTCATAATCTCGTCGAGCCCTTGATTTGAGCAACCACGGGCCAAAAGGCGATGAGGGACCGTTGAGTTGCATCCTACTTGCGGGGATAATCTTGCCTGTGAATATTTTTCAAATAATTCAAATCATCTTTTGAGAGAAATGATCAACTGTGTTCAAGCAAAAGGCGAATGTTGGAACGTGGTGCACCGGGGCGATGCCGGCACGGCACGACAAAGAATAGCTCAAGTGAGGCAAATAAATATTTAGACCAGACACGTGTTTTTCTTAGCGAATGGAATTTCAGATGTATCGGGCCTGTAGCTGTGTGCTAGCTCGCCTCGCCAATCCGAACGGCACCGATTTCATGATGCAGCGCACTGTATACAACACCCATCATCGTGCCAAAGATTTAATGACCATTTCATACTCCAGCTGTATCTAACGGCCTTTCTGCTCTCGGAACCAACCTAGCAATACGTCTTTGCCACGCCCATCAATCAACAAGACACGGCACATCTCCATGCCATCATGCCATTCAAATTAGATCAACCAAAGATGGTTGTCTCACAAATCAGTCAACCGCTGGATAGGTATGGGCTTGATACTTTTATCTCTCTTAAAAACCCGACCTGAGTCCGATGCGACAGGCATGGGCTTGCTGCTGTCTTCCCTATTGACGGGATTCGCCCTCTTGACTATCCGGCCTGACTCAAGTCCTGCTGCGCGGCCCTTCTGCTTGCGGTCATGGCGGTGCTCTCGCCGCGGGAATCTCACATGTTGCAGCAAGGCTCCTAAAAACTCCCCAGCATGATTATGGTTGATCCTGTTTCTTTTTTGTAGCGTGAAGTGGCGGAACGCCTCAAAGTCTTCCCACACCTTGATTTCAGCGCCTGTTCTTCGCGCATCAATCAAGCTGACAATGTTGACATAGGTATTCTTCAGGTCCTTCTTGCATTCCTCAATTGAATCACTGGCAGGGATTCCAACTTCGTGGCAAAGGTTCTGGAAGCCCTGCAGCTTTTCTTCTTCTGTGAGCTCGCGTTTCTCGACGATATCGCCTTGCTCAGCAGCATCGCCCTCTTCCTGGATATCTTGCGACTGCGGGAAGTAGTGCAGCTCTAGCTCGGCTCGCAGCGCAATGGTGCGCTGGCTCTGGAACTCTTGGCTCCCGCTGACCCAGGCCTGCGAGGATGCGAGACGTGAGAATTCATCGTCGAAGGAGGCGTCTCCGTCGGCGACAAAGTTGTCAAACTGTTCAAAGTGTGATTGCGAGGATGGAGGAGGTATATTGGCTGCCATGTTCGCCAAAGCACACGCGAAAACTCGAGAGGATAGCTGGTCTTGAGGAGGCGGTTCAAGGAAATAGCTCAAGGCAGCAACGCGTGTGCGACGCGAGTTTCGTATTTTGTGCTTACAGCCATGAGAGGCGCTAATGCAACGAGGTGATTGGCGAAATGCAATATTGCTTCTGCCGCCCAACTGCAACCAACCAACAGGTACACCTTTGCCCTCGATAATCAGGTTGTAGCCTGATGCATGAGCCTGAGTCCGTGTACATTATGTGGCTGCAGGTATACCCACGTATCGAGTTTTAACTGAACGGGGCGGAGAAATTTCGACGCATTCCGGCTGCTGCCTTCGAATCAGGAGCCGGGTTGCGAGGACTGTGTTGCACGCATTTCGTATGATGAGGCCAATGCAAAATAAAATCAAAGTCCGCCTCTTGAGCTTGATATATCTCTACATATTTGGATTGTCAAATTCGATACACTGGGAGTAAAGCCATGCCACGACAATATTCTTCACCTGCCCCGTCCGCAGTGACAAGAACCGGCGGCGTCCTTCGTGCGTCCTTTATTTCCTTCTTCGAAAGTATAAAAGACAGCTGTCTCCTTTCGGCTTCGTGAGATAACTCTCTAGCATCCTCATTGACTCATTCGTTGTATCGGGATGCAAAAGAATCTCATAGTCTCGAATCACTACTCCGAGATAGAGTCGAAGCTGCAGATTTGCGAGGCTAGTCAATGTGAGCCACAATGTTGGAACCGACGCTATTTTATTCATTACCTTTGTCCCACGCAACCTCTGTGGCCTGTCGAAAAAGCAAGAAAGTTTTCCTTCATGGACGACGTTTCTTCCAACCATCTTTTCGCGGTCGCTGTCAGTACCTCGAACATCAAGCCAGTGGCGGAACGTACCTTTCTGGTTTGAAATGCTCAGGCTCGGGATAAACCTCCTCCTTTCTATGCTGCGAATACGCTTGCATGGCGACAATCGTGCCGCCAGTCACATACGTGCCCCCAATCTCCATCCCCTCTGCAGGTGCTACACGTTCCAGCAGGGCGGGCAGGCTGGCGTGCTTTCGAAGCCCTTCTTTGCAAACTGCATCAAGATACTTGTTACTTTCCAAGGCATTGAACATGTCTGTTGAACACGTAGTGCCGGTGCTGCTTGGTATGGTGTTGCAAAGCTCTTGGTGGAGCCTCCCTTGGATGTCTGGATTCTGAGCAAGCTCAAAGCTAATACACGCAGCAACGGTGGCTGTTGTGTCGCTTCCCGCAATCCTAAATATTCTGTTACTGCTTTTTCTTTTGCCAAGTCGGTGCAACTACCAAAAAGGCTGCACTCACATCAACTCTTCGATAGCCGCGACTATTTCCCCATCTCGTAGCTTCTCCTCGGGGTTCTCCTCTCCATGTTTGCCCAAAAGATGGATGACGTCGACGGCTCTGGATTCCAGATTCCCAGATGCTTCAGCTTCTCTCCATGCCAAAAGGGCATCTTTGGGGTACTGCGCCCTGTTAGATAGTCTCGGTCCACGCCACAGTCATAATACTAACTTTGACTGCTTCATTTGCTCCGCGTTTCCATTTCTTGAAAACTCTCGGAAGGATTACTCCTGGAACGCTGCTGATGAATGGAATGTATAGATTCTATACGGCCGTCAGTCACAATCGCCCTGACCATTTTTCTTGCGGCTTGAAGTCTGGGATGTAAAAACTTACAAGAAGCTGCCACTTGGAGAAGTCTTCAACCATCTCAATAAATTCGGTGCCTATAGTGGGATTCCTTACCATGTCAAACTTCCCACTGAATGTGAGGTCCACTATCAACTATTAGTCGTTGCAGCTGACCCAAGTGATGAATGCCAAACCAATGACGTCAAAAGTCAGATAGCGCCAGTAGCGATAAGCATCTGCTGGTTCATGCTTCTCTGAGGCTTCATCGAATATTTCCATCAGCTGCAAAAGATGGTCGTAGATTCTTGGAGCAAACGACATGAGGTTCTGTCTGGAAAAGGATGGCAGGTAACTCTTTCGACGGCGGCCTGCTTGGCGAGTGTCTCTCAACGCAAGACACGTTCGTTCGCCTTCGACAACGCCAAAAACGTCGTAAAAGTGTGATTTGATCACCTTTGTGTTTTTATAAATTTTCCGGACACCCTCTGTTTCATTCGTCGCCACGACATTGGGTGCTATTTGCACCACCGGGCCTTCTTTTCTCAGCAATCATTCGTGCAAGATGAACATGCGTACCCACCGTATTTCTGAAACAGCGATTCAACCCAATAAATCTTGTCATATCTGAACTGCGATGATATCATTGGGAGTGAAGTGATTTTTGCCAATCTAGGTCCTGGGATTTTGGACAGTGGTGAAAAGCAGAGTCCATAAGCAACCTGTGCGGTTGGTCAGTTTGGGGATCAACTCTTTAGGGCACTTTCATACCTGAGATGCGAGATAAGCAATACCAATGGCCAAAATGAATGCCAAAAGCATAGTCTTGAGGTCAAACTCGTCGCTCTTGTGACCCCCAAAAACAGATTGCAAAAGTGTCACACCTTCCATTGTATAAGTGGCTGGTTCTGATTTAACTGGGTTGAAATGAGACGGTAGTGATAGTCAAAGCCAGGAGAACTCAGTTGGGCAAGCTGCAATTTATAGGCTTGCCAGATGTCATGGCGCTCAAGAGCAGTTGCCACTGACGTCTTCATCACCCCCATTCGCATGAAAACTAGAAATGGCAATGCACATGTTCAATTCATCAACAAACGATCAACACCTTTACTAAGCGGTAGATTGAGCACGCTACTGAAATGGTTCCGTACTAAATTTACTAGTCTCTAGAGTAGAACGAATGCTCCAAAAAAGTGTAGGGCGCAACTACCGAAAGGCATACGGCTAATTGTGGACTGTTTCGCCTGGTGCCGGACATCCGTATATCCGCGTGGTAGTGTGTACGACAAGATGAGATTATGCCAAGTGCAACGCCACTTTGTCAACTCCAGCCAGAAATCTGCTGACTAGCTCCATACAATACTGGTATCAAAAAAGCGGTAAAGGAATAATATCCCAAACCATTTGTGCCAGCAATTCGGTAATGCCTCTGCCCTACCAAACAATATTTCTCCGGCATGGCCCCAGTATGTGTTCACTTGCCATGGCTCGATTTATTGCCATCTTCATAGAATTCCGTGTTCCCAGCCAAATGTATCATAAAATTCACCGAAAACTGGGTTCCAAGATTAGATTTGACCAAAAGCGAGCGAACAGTGCCATATCTGGCGCTCGCCCACACGATGATGGATCAATGCTCAGCGACCGATGCACATACACAGAGCCTTACAGTATGCTTCCGCTGACTAAGCGGTATCGCGATGAGATGAAGTAGCGAGGCGAAATCCGCGTACCACATCGTGTTGATCTCCCTGCTAAGCCGCGTTATGCCCAGAATAGTCGATCCTTTCCTCAAGTGGGACTACGTCGTCCTTGATCTGCAGGGATGGCTTCTTTCTATTAGCCATATCCGCACCGTGATGCACAATAGTGCGACATGATCCAAGCAAACCATCTCACCCAGTTTCCGGCCAGATCCAATTTCGCATCTGCCGACGACATTTCGCCCTTCGCGCCTATTACTCGTGCCGAGCCTAAAGGTGAGCCCGTGTGTCCATGGACAGGTTGGTTCAGTCGCCTTAGACTCGCACCTGAATTTATAGAGTCTGTTCTTTGAGCAACACAGCATGTTCCTCTTCAATGGACTGCAAATGCATCATAGATCGCTCATTAAAGTGCTAGGTAGTTGCTTTGGACTTGAGTCCATGTAACAAAACTCCGGGGCATCGTTGGGAATGGAACCACTGCTCGATACAAACCAAACCCTTTTCAAAGTTGAAAAAAGCCAAGAATCAAGTTAGCGCACAGTGGCACAACGCTCGTTTCGTCTGGTGTTACGATGTCTTAGCACGGGGAATTTTTTTACTCCTCACCAGGCGTTAATCAGTATCCATGAGATAAACCTCATCAGTGCGAAACAAACTAGGCCCAAAACGAAGACAAGATTCGTTTGCAGCCATCTCAACAATTGCTAGCCATGTAGTCAGCATCTCCCCTCCTTTTTTGAACTCGACTCGTCATCAGTGGCTCCAGTTGTTCCAACTATTGCGATAACGTCTACATAAAAAGAATCGAACCCAACCTGGCGTATATGCATCTGCAATTCGTATTCCGTTCCTAGCTAGGATTCGATGGGTGCACGGTGTATATAAATATATATCCCAGAAACCCGGGTTGAGCAGCCAAAACTTCTCGGCAGTACACCTCCTCCATCAAAGTCATGCCACATACATCAGCTTACCTTCAAGCCATACGAAAACATTGCCCCTTTACGCCCGTCAGTGTCGCCAACTACCACTTTTGGTCAGATACAGGCGGACCCAGCTTCCAGGTCAAGGCACAATGTAACCCTGGCAGGGGGGCTCCGCACATGCCCATCCCGTGCTTACGCTCATGCGTTCTTTTTCCCATGCTCCCAGTATTTTTTCTTTCCCGTCGCTATTGCCGGACTCGCGGCTATTGTACACACTTACAGTAAGTGCCGTATTTCTTTCACGTCAGCATCATCCTTCTCCGCCAGGATGGCGGTTGAGTTCTTTGATGCACAAATAACCCGACTTGCCTGGCAAGATTTGTGCAGATACGCGTAGGATCGATCCACGACCAAAGGTGTGAGTGGCAGCTGTCCCACGACGTCACTCGATGCTCAAGATACGCCAACACGGGGTGTCATCACACCGCATGGCGGCTTTGACGCTTTGCACGTCTTGCACATGCTACACGTAAGAACTAGCGGCTCCAATACAGGTCTCCCATGTTTCCCGGGTTATTGGCGGTAAGCAAGCTGCTGTCAGCATTCCCACTTCCCCACTGTCTTCCTTGAACCCCCGTCAACATACCACTTTTGTCGACCCGCTTCCCGACGCGCGCCTATTTTTCACTGCATCTCGCCGCCAAGAAAGAGCCAAAAAATCAGGTCCGCAGATATGATGCATCAACCTCTGCCAGACCACAAGCGCCGGCGATACCCTCGCTGCGACCGCTGCCGCCATGCGCGAAGGGGCTGCGACGGCTACTCGCGCGGCCTTCACGCGTCCAATCCCTCCGACAACGGCCGCCCGATTCCCTGCTCGAGGTGCATCCGCTTGAAGACGACTTGCTCGTTCGAGGTGCTGAGCAAGGTCTCGGCCATTGGGCTGCCCCTAGCCATCAGCTCGAGCTCGCTACGCTCCATACACTTGATCAACGCGGCCAAGGACCAGCAGCAGTTCGTGCCCAACTGCGGTAACACGGTCCAGACGGCTGCACCCGATGCGTCGTCTCTAAATCCAGACTCTGCTTTCGCGTATGAACAGACAGCTCCCAGTTGGCTAATCTCAGCGACGGAACTAGGACCTGGTCCCGCATGCATTGGCCCCCAAGCTTCTGACATTGGGCTGTCGAGCTCCGCGCAAGATGCCTCCGCAACGAGCGTCCCTGACATGTTCGGGGCTGTCTATGACGATGGGTTCCTACCATTCACAGGCATGGGCCTAGACCCAAACATACTGGAGCCAATGCCAAGCGTGGGCCAAAAACCACAAACAGACATGGCAACAGATGCTCCTATACAGCCCACCAAAGACATGCCCGACTTGCAGTTCTGTTCCAAGATAGAACCTCGATTCAATGCAATCAGCCCCGAGCCTCAAGTTGCTCCTGCAGAGGATCGACCTGACACGAATCGAAAACCAGATTGGTTCTCATCTTCATTCAGCATGGGAAACTTTTTGTTTGCATCCTCGTTTGGACAGGTCCCAGAGCACGCTGGCCAACCGGCGACCAATTTGGTTCTACGCCAAGCAGCACCAATGCAAAAAAGTTGCAACACCCCTTTCAAATTCTGTTCTCTTGACTGCACATCGGAAGGCTGCCCCTGGCGCATAGGGAAGCAGGGTCGCCAAGGCCCAACCAAGCCAGCCCCCGTGAGCAGGTGCGCGCGCAGCGCGAGACAAGATGCCCCTGTAAGTTGGAACGATATCACGCTGAGCCAGTCCAACAACAAGACCATGATCATCTCTCTCCTCATGCAAGTGTACCGAGGAGCCATGGAGAACTCGATGCGGTGCTGGTCCAATCGATTCAGCTGTCCCTGGGAGCCGGCCGTTTCGGGGCCCAGCAGCTCCAACCTGCTGGCCCCGGCATCAGAGAATCTGCTGGAAATGAGCATCTACAATCGTGCCCAGATGCTCGACCGCGCCTTTTCGAGGTTCAGAAAGATGGCCCTGACGCAAGAGCAAAACGCAGGCGCGACAAAGGCCCTGAAGCTGGCCATGCTGGCCTTTGCCAGCCAGTGGCGCCGCAATCCGCTTGATATCTCGCACAGCGAAAGCACCACCGCCTCGTCCCCCGATGAACGACACCCTAGAACTCGTAGTTGTCGTGGGGACGTCGACGCGGCGCACTTTGAAGATCGCTTGAGGACCAGCCTGTGGAATCAGGCCAAGGTGGCTCTGGATCGCCGGCTGTCGTGCGACTCGTTTCGGGACATTTTTGCAAGGCTCATCTTTCTTCTCACGCAGAAGCCGCACCAGGACGGCAGCTTTGAAAACGTCATGTTCAACACGATGAGCAACAGCAACAAATTCCTGACGCCCAAAGGCGAGAGCTCGCCGCCCGCTCCAGACTCGCCAAGCTCAGGGGAGATGCCAGACGAAATCAGGGCTCGCACGTATGTGTCCATGGCCCTCAAACACCTCATGCACTGGAAGGGGCGCATATACTCGGGTCCCAACGGCCGGTGCAGCTCGGGTCAGGCCTTGACGACGGCAGAGTCGCGCAGTTTCAAGGTCATGTTCTGGATCGCCGTCATGGCCGACACGACAGCTTCGGCCATGGCCAACATCCCCTTCCTGATGGACGACGAAGAATGCGGGCTTCAGTTCGCCATCGAAGCCTCCCAGCCCTTGAAGCTGCACCCCAACGACTATACCAGCCTCGACAGCCCGACAGGACGGCTGGAACCCGACGTCGTCTTCTTTAGAAGCACTCCCATCTTCGACCTCTGCAAGTTCCACCCCAAGGACTGGATCAACGCATCCACGGTTGACCTTGACGAGGTCGAGCGCAGGCTCCAAAACGCAGTGCCTCTCAAGGTTCTTCTATGGCGCAAAGTGGGCGCGCTGCAGAACGCCATCCGATCGAGCCTGGGCGCCAAGGAGATCGAGAAGCGCATCGCCGACGCCCTCAACGTGTGCCAGTTCTGGGCCGGCACCTACCACGGCTTCTTCAACGACTGCGTGCCGTACTACAGCCAGCTCACCTTCAAGCTGCAGTCGTGGTACGTCCTTCTGGGAAGCCACTGGCACCTCGCCTGCTTGCGGCTGGCGCAGTGCATCGAGAGCCTCGACGCCGACGGCCTGTCGCTGAGCCTGCAGCGGGCCCTGCGCCGCTCGTCGGGCCTCGCGTGGGAGCTCAAGCTGGGCGGCGCGTCGGCCATTGCGTCGCTGGCGCGCATCTCCAACTCGGACGAGAGCTTCCCGGACCAGGCGTGCGACGCCGACTCGCAGTTCTGCCCGATCCTCAAGAGCTCCGTGCTGCTCACCGAGCCCTGGACCGACCTCTCCATGCAGGCCTTCATCACGGCCGGCGGCGTGCTGTCCAGGTGGTTGGCCATCTGGGACTCCCAGGGTCCCGACAAGCTGCAGGACCTGAGCGCCGAGGAGATCTGGGTCTACACCAAGACGCAGCGGAAGCAGCTCCAGGAACTGTGCGCGGATACCGTGCGGGGTCTGAAAGTAATTGGGCTTCTATCGAATGCGGCAAGTTCTGCAGCCCAGGAACTCACCTTGAAGCTCGAGCTGTGATCTCGATACATGTCCGCTGTGAGAGTGTTGTTGGGTTGGTGCAACATGATGATTCAAAAGGTGGTTTTTTTTTTTCATGTATTTGTACTTTTAGTCCATAATGTAACCCCATTAAGAATTTGAAATTGACTATTGAAAATAAACTAAAAAGACTATCCGAGCATGTAATGCTTAATATAAAAGCAAAGCTGGCATCGTGCCCACTAAATATATGGAACATCGGACAGTTCGAATCATTGACATGTCCGACGATATGCCCGCCATTTTACCATTCACCCTTGCACCTTGCTGCACCCTTGTATATCCCGGGCATCCTTGCTCACGCTCAGGGGTGAATCTACAGCCCCAGATTACCTTTCTCCAGTGTCCCATTCTCCGGCTCACCCGCCCTGCTGCGATGCAGGGGTGAAAACCGCCGCTTTGGTAAGCGCATCTACCAAGCACGCTGACCCAAGACATCCCCGATTGGTGACTCACTCGGAGCTTGTCTTTTATGCATCTTTTCCATTGTCTATAAAGCGGGGAGGATCGTGGAGTTAGGCTCCGTGGATGATGAGTACGAAACCTTGACGGCTATCATGTCGTCACCATTTAAAAATGAAGCCAAGCCATTTCCAAAATAACAAGCTTTTGAGTACAATCGTATTTGTTTGTTTGTTTGTTTGTGTGTCTTATCATTTTAACAATAGCTATTGTATCGTTCCCTCATCTGGGGTGACATAATAATAATAATAAAAAAGCGCAATTCGCTGTGGCAGCTGATGTCCTTATATACAACCCATCAGTCAGAACTCCCTCCAATTGAGGGGGAAAACAAGAAACTTGTAAGCCGAATCTTTCAGCCATAAAAAAAGAAGTAATGCCGTAATGTCACACACACAGCTCCCGGTGTGCCTGTCTTGTCTTGAACGCCGTGTACCCGTAACCCATGAATAATACATATCAACGCCCATGATGTTGCATGTTTGCTTGCCACCTCATTCAAATACAGTCATCCACACAAAGGTGGCAATTCCGCCTCCCAGAATTAAAAAGGTCAGGATACCTGCTCCGGCCCTGTCTGCAGTGGTGATGGGGGATGGCACGGGGACATCGTGACTGTTGGTGCCCGCGTTGGGGTCTCCCTTGGAAGTGCCTCCCGTGTCGTTCGTTAGCGGGGGCGCAACGTCCTCGATCAAGAGGCTGGACACGGCCGCGAGCACGTCCATTCGCTCGCCGGCGCCGCTGGTGCCGTCGACGGCGGGGTCGACATACTGGCCGCCGCTCCAGTAAAATCCGCACATGCGGCCGCTTTCGCCGCCGGTGCATTGCTTGACGGCAGCCGTGGCCGAGGTTTGGAGAACGGGCAGAATCTTCTCCTTGGTGTGGGGGGCGACCTGCGTCACCACAGCCAACCATCGATGGACGTAGCCCTTGAACGAAAGCATGTCGGTTGAGCAGGCGCCTTGGCGAGGCTCGCACGTAACCTCGTACGCGATGTCCTCGGGGAAGAAGAGGGAGAGAGTAGCATCGAGAAGATTGTCTACTCGGGTTTTCCACACTTCGCTACCATCAGTCTAGCGACAAGTTAGCTCAAAAATGTCACTTGGGCAAATTAGTCGGTGCTGCTTACGTAGTTGTACAAAAATGCGCAGCCCTGCAGCAGAATGGCGGCATTGTAGGAAAAGGTGGCCTTGTTGACATCGGTACAGTTCTTCTCGACGTGTCCACCATCATAAACGTGCCAGGTCTCGTGATCGATGTAGTTGACGCCCCAGAGCCAATCCCAGGTCTTCTCGGCGTATTCGACATAAGTTTCGTTTTTGGTGTATCTCGCAAGTCGTGCGCCAATGTTGAAGAAACATCCATTGGCAATGGCTGCAGGCCGTTAGCATCAATTCTGTCAATCCTGTCAAATTGCGCGCAGCGGGGGACGCACTGTTCTTGTAGCTGTATCCGGAGTTGGAAAATGGAATCTGCCATCGCATGCCTCCGTTACACTTGTCGTCGTGTCGGTCGGGGTTCGCCTGTGTTGTCCAAACGGCCTGTGCGAGGGCCAACCACTGGGGCTTGTCCTCGGGTGGGTCGGGAAACTTGTTCTCTGCTGCGAGCATGGCCGTCATGCCCCAAAAGCCCTGATCGTCATTTCCCAGCGAGGCCGTGTGGTTGAGCGGCATGAAGTCGGCATTGTCGCCTGTCTGGTGCAGAATTCCCTCCATGACCACGTCGTTGTAGCTTGTGTCGCCCGTCAACTTCCAGTAATCTGCCGCTGCCGTTAGAGGTCGATGCTGGGTCGTGGTTAGAGAGGGCCGACGAACCGATGTAAGTGCCCATCATTGCTCCACCTTCCCACCAGTAGTAGTCGCCCTTGTTTTCCGACGGAGGGCCGGGCAAAATACCGGGGATTTGGCCAGTCTTGTTTCCCTCATAGAGAAGCATGAGGTCGTAAGCGAGTGTTCGAGCTGATTCCTTAATGGCATCTTGGACGTGTTAGTTTTTGTTGGCCGGGGTTGTCGGGGTGGGAGGGAAGCACACCTTTGGTGTCGATCTTGTAGTACTGAGCGGTGACAGGCTGTATGAGGCTGCCCAGCAGAATTCCCGTCAGGGCGGCGCAGGCCGAGGCGTAGGATCTCATCTTTGGATTCGGATAGTGGGATAAACGAGCGACGGATAGCAAGGAAAGGGCCAGTGGCGGCCGTTGCAATAGACAAGCGAGCGGATAAGAAGAAAAGAAAAAAGAGGGGAGGGATATCCCACGATCCAAGCAACACCGTCAACCAAGAGCCACACGAAGCTCAATACACACAAGCAAAAAAAAACTCAAATGTCACGACGTCACAAGAGAGAAGGTATCAAGAAGAGAGAGGGAGAGAAATCACAAGAGAGAGCAAACATGAGTCGCCCGACGGGACGGAAGCCCGGGACTTTGAGGGCCACCAGAGACCGACAGCAAAGCAAATCCAAGGCATGGTGGCCAGTAAACTCAAGGCATTGGTACGAGCCAAGTCTCTGGGCACGGAGGCAGTGCATGCTCAATCTCAGTTGGGAGAGGTCAGCGGCGTGCTTGGCATGAGCTTGGCAGAAGCTTGGCAGTCTGGCCGTGCAGCTGGCATGAAAGCAACAAAGATGGACGCGGGGCCAATCACGAGATGGGCGCACACGCTCGCGCATGGCGCTGGCAGTAGCTCAGCTCTTGGACTGGTGGGCGAAGCCAGGGCCAAGACCAAACCGAGCCTTGGCGACTGGGGAGAACCACGTAATAGACTGAGATACGAAGCCCGAGAGTTTCTGGCAGGTGATGCAAATAAGAAGAAGTAGGCTAGCTGGGGAGAGCAACAACGTCAACGACTCTGTTTGAGACACAGCTTGGTGACGAGCCAAATCCGGGAGGGGCCCCCAACCGCGCGCGCCGAGTGCGAGTGGTGGGCGCCAAAGGACGGCGCCAGGGATGGGACGGATACAAAGCGCATCCTTCGCCTTTGTCCTGTCCCGTCACGTCACACAACACGCTCAGGAGCATGTATCCATCCCGTACGGCCTGTCCGGAAAGCGAAGCGCCGCACTGCCCGCCCCCAGGTTCCCGCCGTCGCTTCGCATCCAAAGCAGGAATCAGGGGCTCGCTCTCGCTGTTTCGCAAGATGAAGAACTGCAACAGGCTTGACCGGAAGCGTACTGAGACGGCTTGGCAGTGTGGCAGGGGTGCAATGCGATGCGTCTGCTCGCCCTCACAAATCGTCTCCAGCCAGCCAACCAGGTCAGGAGCTGTCGCAGAAGCGCCGCCAAGAAGGATGCGACAGGGGTTCTGCTGGCTGCTCCTTTGCCAGCTTAACTCGCTCCTTTCCCGTCATTAAACTTAGTGTACGGAGTACGAGCCAAGGGGATGCCGCTAAAAGCAACTTTAATTGCAATCGCCCCCTGCGCGCCCCAAAAAAAGCCCCCAAAGGTTCCCGTCTTGCCCCCTTTGTAGTTCCGGAGGCCCCCTGGACTGTGTGTCGCCTCAATATGCTTAAGTTGGACTCTAAGTAGCCGAGCAATGATGACGGTAGTGGTGGTCTTGGTCTTGGTGGTGGGTGGTTTGCGTCATCAGCGAGCGAGCATTGCCTTAGCAGAGAAAGCCAAGCCGTGGAACGTGAAAGGAAGCGTTTCAAGTGAAGCAGCCAGTCTAGTGCGCGTTTTTCATTCTCCGCGAGGGCCGGGCTGGGCTGCCTGGGGCAAGTCGTCGGCTTGGCATGTTGGTCTTCCTCCGCTTACCGCCATCCCCGCCGTTGCTGATCAACCAATATTTCGAGCTCAATTTGCTCTTCTTCTCGTGGGGTGGCGCCTTGGCAATTCATGGGGTGCTCCATCGTCAATGCAACGTCATGTGTTGAATCACGTGCGATAAGGCGCTTTATCGTCACGTGGTGACGTTGCTGATGTCATTGCCATGGACACCCTCGAGATTTAGCGCTCCTCATGTGACAAATTTCCTTTTTGGGATATTGGTCAGGCCGTATTCCAAGCAACTAAATCTCGGGATGCAACCATGCAAAGTAACCGCAGCCAAATCAATTCACTACTAATTTATTCTCATGAAAGAAAAGGAACGATGGTTAAATTATCATCCAGATGATAGGTACTAGTTTATCTTGGTGACGTCGAGTTGTCATTGTCAGCATTGCGTGAACACTTAATTGCTGAGCTTTACCCTACACACGATTTTACTTTCCGTCGGTGTTTTCACCGAGAATTTATCGTTGCGCCTAACCAATCTCCTTGACACTGCCCTGAAATTTTAAGCTTCTTTCCACTCCCAGCACCATGGCACTGCCGTTACTGAGGCACGATTTCGGTAATGTTGCTCTTCCCCAGCTTCTCTGTTTCATCCAGCACCTGCACCATCTTCTCCCTGGCCCTTGCGTGACGGGGATTTTCATTTCGCGCCTTGCCCATGTGTTCCAGAACGACGGAAACGGTTGACTCCCACAGCCGCAGCGCTAGCTCGCCAGCAAACCCGTACTCGTAAAACGCGGGTGTTTCGTTGACTTCCAGGAGCCACACGGTTCCGGCCGTGTCGACGAGAAAGTCCAATGCGTACAGCTCAAAGCACTTGTCCAGCGGCGTAAACTTGTCAGCCATGGTGTGAGCGGCGGCCTGAAACAATTCGGCGGAAATGGCACAAATCTGGTCGAATACGAGGGGCTTCCACCCCCCGGGGAGCAAGTCATCCGGGAGCTGCTCCATGCCCCTCATGGAGTCGTTACTTACAAACTCGTCCTCGTCCTGCAGCGACGTGTTGGTCAGGGAAGACCTCAGGCTGGGGTTTTCCCACGGTGGCGCGTATTCCTCCACTGCGAGGAGGGCGAAGAGCTCCCTGTATACGTAAACTCTAAGTCGGCCCATTGATAAAACATAGCTCCGGACATGCCACTTCTTAAAGCCGACAGGAGGGATGGAGACGATATATCTCTGCGCCACGAACTCGCGAATGCGCGCAGACAAGATGCGGCCATTTTCATCCAATTCAAGTCGCGTCGTGCCGTCTGCTTGAAGTCTTGACGAGGCCGCAACATGATTCGCGCAATCCTTCCCATTGGCCACCATGAGGGCATCCAGAGAGCCAAGAAAAGGGCCCAGTGACGCCGCCGAGGAGGGAAGGCAACCAGAGACGTCAAAATGCTGATCATCTTCCCCAGAGATTGATGTCGGACCAGTCGCCTGTCCCGATTTACTTGATTGATCCACCGAGACCGAGACCGAGCCGGGGGTTGAGCTCAAGGCCAAGGCTCCGTTTGTATCCGACCCGTGGATAGGGCTCAACGCCAAGTCTTCATCTACATCCGACCCGAGGGATCGGCATGATTGTCTAATCGCAGCAAAATCCGAGACCGAAAAGTATCCATGCTCACCCTCGTCGTCGCTATCGTCGTCGAAATCGCCATCCTCCTCGTGGTCGTCATCTTGCCCGACATTGGCTGCGAGCTCGAGATAGCTCGCTAGCTCGTCCGCGGTGCTGAAAATACGGATCCCATCCGCACAGTCAATCAATGCTGGTTTCAGAATCCACCACTCACGTTCCGAGGGATCCTTGCTGGTGTTTTCTTCCAGCGAGTATAATAAAGTCAGATCGTCTGCCGCAGTCAAACTGTCTTCCACGTACTCGCTGTAGTCGAGTGACAGCTGCACCGTCTGTGGTACGTGGTTTCTCAATATGCTGTCTGGTCTTTTCGCCACCCAGTACTCGACGACCCGGCCGAGGCAATCTTTCCGACTCAGAGCATCGCTGTTGGGATATGCATTCATGACCGATGTTTCTGACGCGTTTAGAATGGGAAAGTGAGGATTGAGGTTTGAACCATCACAGAATTGCAGCGTAGTGATGTTTGGATCCTTTGGAAGTTGAGTTACATCGTCGACGAAGATGGCATCCGGTACATGGCTTTGGATGAATGTCTTGATGTGCTCATCCAACCAAGGAGGTGATGCTTGAATGAAGACGTGCATCTTTTCTTTGTTTCCTTTCGTGTTGGAGATTGACTTTGAAGTTCAATCCTTTTACTTAATGCGTGATTGGTCCTTCTTCTGGAGGTAGGATGGCTTGCGGAGAGATTGATAGCAATGTGTATTGATGCATAGGGCTGGGATATCGACAGAACGACGACAACACCGCAACCTCGAGTGACGACGACTTAGGGTGATTGGTTTAATTGGATCTGAGAAAGAGTGAGGAAATACGAAGCATCATTGGGCGACTGAACCGAGACAAAGAACACACGATTAGCGCGACTGAGGCAGCAACAACGGCACCATAACCGACGACAACGACGACGACTGATTGGATCAATTGGATGGCACGATGGACGGAATCATGAATTTACATCGCTTTTATGCTGGAAAATAAGCCGACGACAAAAAACAAGCCCGACATGGCCAACGAGATCAGCAAACAGGGCTGACGCAAATGCCTGATGTCGGCCCCACCACCTCCAGTCAATTGCAACCCATTTGTCAAGGAATGCGGCTAGTTACGTACGGAGTTGCTGAAGTTCATGATCTTAGATAAAAACAACCCACAGGTTGGTTTTACGATCCATGACTTATGGGCCAAGGGTTTCAATCCTTTCAGGGCTGAAGGCCTGATGCGTGGTTGGAAGCAGGGATCCTAGGCTCGGGCAAGTCATCTGGCAGCAAATTTGAGGACACGTTGTTGACCGCTTGATCATCGTGTATGGATTGGCCTGCAAAAACGAATTATTTGACGCTTGTCCATGTTCCTTGTTTGCAAACTGCAGCGAGTCACGGGGGAGTTTCCTAACTCAAAGAGTTGAACATTCGATTGGCCTTTTCCAACCAGTGTTGGTTAGTCTGAGCTCGTGCGACCGCCTTTTCTGTTGCACCAATGCCTGCAAGGCAACCGTTATTATGCTGATTTGAGAATTGGATCTGGATGGGTCCTGGCTTTGTGCTTGATGAGCAAGTCGCTTGGAAGATACCTCAAGCCATGAAACAGGTTTACTCAGGCGTGAAGAAGAAACCGTGTGAACAAGACAGCAATCGGCCACCCATAAACCGAAGGAACCATGTACAAAGTCTTGCAGGTGTCGAAGTTGATTCAGCTGAATTGATATTGTGACGATTTTGAATCGTTTCGTTCAACCCCAAGCTAACCTGGAGCTGATGACGACCATTGACGACGCCACCGATACAAGGCTTACCTGCCGATTCGATTCGATTACCGAGGACGATGGAATTCTCTTCTTATTTTTATTCTTTTCTTTACTTTTCTTTTTCTTGGAAGATTCCGGACCCCCTCGGATTAGGGATGGTTAGAAATGGGGAATGCTTTGGATTAAGAAGGCAAAGCATGATGAACGCGACTCACGTTTTATGGCTTTGAGCAGCTCATGCATGCTGCAAAAATAAGTGTGAAACCCGTTATGGAATTGGATTAATGCAAACGAATTTTCGCATAAAAGAAACGAACCAGCTCATAACGCTGTGACCGGATTGGCCGATTGTGTGTCCAGCAACACCACCGCTCTCATCCCTCTACTCCTCGACGAAACCGTGTTTGGAATAATGATTCAAAAAAACAAAGAGTAGAACAATTTTTTTAGGATTTCTATTCTCTTTATGTTGATTGTGTGCTGGGACGGATCCGTTGCTGCATCTTGGGAGCGTCGACGGTAATCACGGAATCGGAACTGTCGGAAACCGTCGATCCTACAATTTGCTTAGCTGAGTTTCATGTTTGAGAAAGATTTAATTCCAATATGCCATTAAATCCAAACGGTATGAAGATCTACACTTGCAAGTGAAAAAAAATGTACATTGAAATTTGCGTGACGATATCAAAGTGATCTACAGAAGGGCGATGGCTGCAAATCGGGGAGGACTGCAGGCCAAGATGGGGCAAAACAGATGATTGACGCCGAGAGATTATTTATCGTTTTCAATTCATCCCATTTTACGAAAATGATCGCATTCTACTTCATCTCAGATTGTATTTGTGACAAGTGTGGATGATTCTGCGGCACGAGTTTGGCGAGAGAGCGGGTGGGCCCGTTCCAGAAACCCCCCCTCCTTAGCTCGATCTTCAAAACAAAGAATTTCAAGGTTAAGAGAGAGAGTTACAGATAAGTTTATCACATTTGTGGACGATGTGGGTACTTGGCTCGCCCGTATAAACGAAAACTTGGGTCCCCCCCTTTTTTTTCTTGTTGTGGCAGGTCGTCGGCGAATTGTGTCGGGCACTGAAGCACGCTGGGGGGTGCCGTGATGGAATTGTACATGTGCCATCTAGATTTATAATCCGGGATATTCAGGGGAGGGGAGGGATCAGCACCGTTTTGTGGCCGTCTTGATGCAAGCTCAAAGGTTGTTTCACCGTTTTGTGGTGGTGATGACGACGACGCACACCTGGCGATACCACTCTCTTGCTTTCAAGGGTATCGTTCGAGAAGAACAATTAATGAGATGGCAAGGCGTCTTGTTTCATGATTCGAAGATCTTCCCAAACCTCGACATGCCCTCGTCTGTGCTTTCGTAGAATCGTTTGATCCGGCTGTGCTCAAGGTTTTCGGACATTCGGCCCCCGTCGGATCGATGGGTCCGACGTCTTTTATGCAGAGACGCCAGAGCGCTTCTCCGCCTGATCGCAGAATGCGCAGAGTAGATGATCTAGTATACGTTCGTTGATGCTGTATGCGAACGGCCTCTCCGATCGCCCGGGGCTTTTGTCCTGCCATTTCTGGTCTCTCGTGTGACCGACTGCTGGTGTACCGACGGGTTGGGATGGATCATGGCACCCCCCGCCGCTCACCCACACACACCCACAAGCCAAGATTCTGGTCCTCTTCTGGAAAACGCCTCGCCGCTAGGACATTGGACGAAACAGATGGAAAAAAAGGGCGCATGCGTTTCGGACCGGCATGTGCTAGCCAGGCACAGGAACGCCACGTAAACCAAAAAAAAACGTGGTTTGGCTTGTATGCAGAGTACGCTTCCAGAGGGATGGGAAGCCTACATCAGGAGACCGGGCAGTGATCCGGCGTGGGAGTGCCGTATTTGCCGCTTAGAAATACGGCAAAAAAGCTTGCCATCTCGCCGAAGTCGATGCTCCACCGCGATGAGTTGCCCGCCCTGCTTCGGCGACGTTGCGCGGGCCATCTTTGGACCGACGGAAACCTGGGCCGATGACAGCGCTCTGAAATTGGGGGAGGAGAGGGTCATTTTTCGTTTGAAAAATTAACCCGAAATATGGGGGAAAAATCCATAATCTGCACGCGGATCAACATGCGTGATCAAAATCCGAGCGTTTTCCACTGGTTCGCATGAGACTGGGCCTTGGTGGAGGGCGCTAAACGTGAGCGTTGGAAGCGAACTCCCCAAAGTCCGGATGATGAATCGCAGGAATCGAGTCGTAATTCGGGTTCGGGCTTCTGGCAGGGGTGGTGGGTTTAGGCCGATCTGTCATTCGCCCAATTTGTTTCTGGATTGAGTTGATCTGTGAACCTTTTTGACTTTGGCTTGTACGGAAATGAGACGCGTTCTACGAGCGTCGCCCGGTGACATGGGCTCCCCCAAGTATCCCTGCCAGAAATCGCCATGTCCCCCCCTCCCCAGTTCGCAGAGAAGGTGAACGGGAATTACTCGCGGCTTCCTTACGCTGCGGTAGAAGGCCTTGGACGCGTTGCAGGAATCGGATGGGAGAATTGGATGGCGCCAAGGCAACAGAGGTTTCAGGCTGAGTGCTGCTGTTGGGGATGCATCCTTCGCCAAAAGAATTGCCTCATCTTGGCACCAACAGTTGTGTTTGGCCAAGGAGGTTTGTTCCAACGAGCCAAGGCCTCCTGTTGCCATGCGTGAACGAACCCGAAGGGAAACCCACCAGTGACGCAGGGAGCACGGTGAAGCGGCGAATCAGGGACGCGGACGCCACCACGTGTTGAGTCGTGCCCGTTGCACTCAACAGAGTTCAGGTCGACACGGGGAGGCTGTGCAGGACGGGGATCAACCGTCCTGTCGATGAATGCTGGGGAGGGGAGCTTGAACGGCGGGGATAAAAAGGAAAAAGAAAACGGTCGTGCACGGTGTGGACGAGAAAACGGAGCCGAGTGGAACCTGTCAAGACGAGATCGGCCACCGTTTTTGCTGAAATTGTCCCTGCTTGGCACGCCACGACGGACACCCCTGACTAGCACCCATTTACCCGTCGGCCACTTTTTTGCGCAACGGAACGGACGCAGATGGCGTGTCTGCACGCCCGGGGTCCCGACTGAGACATGAAGGTTTGAGACCAAAAAGCAAATCGACTACATGTCAAGGCCAGGAACCCGCGACCTGGCCTGCACGGATTGCTCATTTGAGATTGAGTTTGTAAAAAAGGTTTGGTCTGATTTCTTGGCACACACACTATGTATACTATCGCCAATTTTCTTTTGGCGAAGAGGTCTAGATTTATATACACAATTTCTCACAAAGATAAGAAATGATTTCACACACGTACTCGCGCCGCACCGCCATGCCCGTTCGTTGGTCACCGCCAACCCCTCCCTCCCGCCTGTCGCCGCCCGCCGGGCCCAATAACTCAATGTTTTAGAAGAATACCGGAGTAATAGAAAAAAGAAAAAGTAGAGCAAAAAAAGAAAAAGAAAAAAAATTAGACGCTCAGAACATGGACTCTAATAAGACATCCACCTTCCTCCGCTTTACAGGGAGAGGACGTTGGCAGCGCCGGGGCTGTTCTGGGGGAAGCGGGAGTTGTATCCGATAACGTCGCGGACCTTGAAGAAGGTGGACGCCGTGACGCTGACCTTTTGGGTGGAAACGAACCAGCTGACGCCCTCGGTGCAAGGAGGGGTGGTGAGGGATCCGGCGTAGCTGAAAATCATGTTAGATTCAAGTAAAGAGAATTTAAAACTGGGTCACTTACGAGGAGAAGGAGCCGGCAGCGAAGAGGTCGGCAATGGCGCTCATGTCGAGGGCAGCAGTGGTGATGTGGTCACCGAGGTTGGGGATCTGGTCAACAGTGCTCAGGACAGACTCAACGAGCTGAGAGGCGGTGGAAGTGGTGGCTGCAAGGTGGACGGTTAGCTCGAGGTCTTCCAGGTCAATGTCCACAATTCGCTTGTCCATGCTCTTGCCTTTGGCGGCCTGCTTGCCCTTGGCCTTGCGGGTGGTGGTGCAAGCCGAGTTGGAGGTAGACTTGCCGTCTGCAATGTCGATGAAGACGCCGGTGACGGCAATGTCGCCGGCGGCGCTCACCCAGACCAGGTGCATCTCCATGGCGTAGCTGGTGCCATTGTCGAGGTGCTCGCTGGGCAGGTGGAAGTGGTACTGGGACAGGCTGTAGTCGATGCCGTTGACGGTGAGGTTGCCGGCGGGGGCGACGACCTCGACGGTGGAGCCCAGGTTCTCAAACGTGGCGCCGCTGGCCCAGTTGTCGAGCGTGAAGGCCAGCTCCGACGAGGCGACAACCGTGGTGGTGTCGGTGGCGACGTTGATGGGCGACTGGTTGGTGCCGTTGGCGCAGACGCCGTTGTCGGCCGAGATGGCGTGCCAGGCGGCAGGACCCTAGTTTGCGGCGTGTCAGTTGTGTAATTTGGACAATTTCTGCAGCGGGACGGGACGAGGCCACCGAAGGGTTCCGGGGGGATGGGGACGGAGGCCGACGAGGAACTGAGCGGTGGGAGCCATTGTAAATACTGGTATAAGGGGTATGTAGTATAAAAAAAGTAGAGTGTCAAGGAATGTCGTCTTATTCAAGAGATTATACAGAAGAAGCTGATGAAGAGATGCGAATGGAGAAGCAGAGCGAAGCAAAGGAGAGTGAGCTGGTGATGTCGAATTCCAGAAACAAAAAACGAAGCAGCTGCGAGGCCCTTAAGTATAATGGTAAGCATCTTCTGCGACATGAGATTGCCCACTTTATTTAGAAGGCTATCTTGCCATTGCAACCCTCTGTTTCTGCGCTTGTAGAGAGTGCGTCTCCGCCTCCGCCTCTCCAGACAGCCAGCCCTCCCCCCAACAGCGGGTGAAGGTCTCGTCGTGGTGACATCAGCCCACTGGGGTGGAGGGACGCCTCGCAGGCCTGCCAAGCCCAGCATGAGCTAGGTGTAGGGGGGCGTGTGTCCTGGCTGGCCAGGCCCAGAACCCTATGCACAGACGCCGGTTGCTTGGGCGTGTATCTCGTCGAGCAGCGTGCAATGCGGGGGACTCAGTGCGGACCGCAGGGGGACCCTTGTCTCAACGCTCTTTTGGAATCAGAGATGAGAATTTGGACCGTCTTGGCTCTGTGTCACGACGGCCTGGAGCCAAGACGGCCCTCGCCAGAACCGTCGAGGCGGTGCTCTCTAGCATGCCAAGTCCCGTTCATCGCCTGTGAGCTCCGCGTGGGCGGGCGGGCACGCGGCCCCGACTGGCGACGGATGTGCAAACTGCCAGCATCCGATGATGAGAAGCAGGGCGTCTTGCGGGCGCCATCTCACTCATCCGTCGCCTTCTCTGTCGTCTGCGCCACGGACGGCGGGGCCGCCCCAGCACCCAGACCGGTAGGGACAAGGCTTGGACGCCTTCCATGGCCTTTCTTCGTCTCCGCACATCACCCGCTGGGATTGTAATTTTTTTCTCTTCGTCGTGGAATTTCCAATCTCGATTCCAAACGGTGGGCCGTGGCGGGTTGGGAATTCCGATGCCATTCCCGCACTGTGCCGTGCCTCCTTCGTCTGCCCTCCTTCGTCTGCCCCTTCGCTAAACGTGGTCCTGTCCAGATCCAAACGCGCACTGTTTGAGGGCCGGCGCTGGACGAATGCAGACGACAGGCGAAGCAGGGTAAAAGCAATGAGCACGGGGAACAATACAATAGCATGGCTGATGGTGGCATAAAACCGTTCGTCCACTGCATGTAACCGTTTGCCGCTAATGGCGTGTCACAGCTTGCAGCCGACTCAGCCAGAACAAACTGCTCCTGGCACACCCCTGCCAGACATGTCTCAGTGGGGATTCAAAGCCATCCGTCCCTGTCCCGCTTCGGTCCACTGGCGCTACCACCTTTTTACAGTAGGTGCTCGCGTTTAGCTCTGCTTCTTGCTCGCTCGCTCACCCATCCTCCGACTCTCCGGCGGGTCCCCCATTTCCCGGCCCGGCCACAGCGCTAGCCTCCTCACGCGCCGCCCATCCTGGATGCTCTTCATCTAACAGACAAGATGCTCGGAAAAATGACCCACGACAATCAATCAGCTCTGGAGCCTTGGCTTCGTCGAGCTTAAAGCTGTACGGAGCCCCCGATGCTACCCAAGGCCCTGGGTCCAAAGCTTGATGGGCGATGGCGGCTGGGCAGCGTCACGGTAAGATTGAACCAAGCTATTGAGCTGCTTGGCTACCTGGCTTTGGCATGTCATCGTGGCAGTACACTCACGCACGCACACGCGCACGCTCACAACCTCCAGTCAGCCTGAAAGCCGCCAGCTGGAAATGGAAAATGTCGTCAGCTTGTGCCGGGCAAGTCGGCGACTATGCTGCCGCGTCTTTCCGATGTGTCCGCCGGTCCTTCGGGCTGCCTAGTTGCCGGCCGCCCTAGTCCAAAACACACGCGTACCTGATGTGCAGACAAATAAATGATTTGCGACACTGACAGGCTGCTGATGCCAGCTTACCCCGGGCTCGTGATTCCAGCCACGCTTACTCGCCACTGCCGTGTCCCTGTGTGTCATCTGCTGTTGGCAGCGCATTCCCTCAGCTCTCCTTGAAACGCCACCGTCTGCTTTCCAAACGAGGGCCAGCAAGCGGCCTTGGCAGCGCTGGCTGGCAGCTACTCTCCCAAAACACCAACGTCGGGCATCCGGCTGGCCCATGCAGGGCGTGCCGCGGTCGAAGGCCGTATCGGGGAGCTCGTGATTGCGAACTTCGGCCACCGGCACAGATCGATTGGCTGCGCTGCCTGGGTGTGCCCTGCCTCCAGCCTGGCCTTGGCGGCCCCGGCCCAAGCTTCTGCTCTTTCGGGGCGGAGGGAGAAGGGGTATCCTATGATAGAGTTGGCGCCCACCGTTTCGATGTCACCCGCCTCGACTAGATGGTCGGACGCCATGTCGCTCGAAGCGTCTCACTGGCGGGGCCAAGCCTTGGTTGCGGCGTCGTCATCAAGGGCCCCTCCTGCTCTCTGTCTGAAGCCCTTGAACAATCTTTTTAATATAGAGGCATTGCCTTTGCCAAGTCTTGGCGCCCAGCTGCCCGAATGCCTTCCATATGCCTGGTGCATCACTGCCACTCCTGCAAACAGAAGCTAACGGGCCCTTCAATCTCGTATACGGATACGTGGACACGCATTCGCCGCCGCATTGGTCTACATCGTCGACACCCTAATTCCATTTCGTGCAAGCCCAAGGTTTGTTCTGCTGGATTTCAAAAATCCCAGGTCCAGGTAGGAGAGCCAATCGGCACACCATTGCCCGCAATGTTAAAACTGTTTGTCCCCGCGCAAAGTGACGCGGTAGCCTGCCTTCTGCTCAGCCCTGGTGGGTGGTGGAGAAGCCGGACTCACCGTCCCAGGTCTCCTATTCGACATGGGCGAGAGTTTTCAACAAGAGATTGAGTTGATGTTCGGTTGTATCTGGAGGGCGTTGGCCGATGGAGGACGATCCGAAACCGAGCACAGCTAAACCGCTTTCACGGGTAGGATTTCGAACTAGATGCTGTATTTGCAAAGCATCACGTCGACTAGTGACAAGCATGACATCACAGTATGGCTGGAGCGAGGAACTATTGCACCAAGAAATTCAAATGTAGAGCTGTCTGGGCACCCGGGATCGGCAAATGCTGCCGACTGGCGCAAAGAAAAAAAGAAGTTTCAAATTTGGATAAGCTATGCTATGCCATCCCGGGCACGCATAGCCTCCTCCGATCCGTATCCACAGTGTATATTAGCACTGAGATTTACGTGGAAATGATGATGGGCGCCAGGACAAGATCTCGAGGAGGGAGGGGGGTGAGGCGGAGGGCAATCATTCAGGAGGAGACCAAGGTTAGGGAAGAAGGTTGCAGAAGAAGATGCCAAGGCGAGCGCGGCTCCGTACGGGCGGCTCCATAGTACGGATTTACCCTGCATTTTGCCCAGAATAATGACGTTTCAATCCCGCCCTGGTTTCCACATGAAGGAGGGAAAATAGAAGAATAGGATTCCAAAAAAGTTATTTTTCTCCAAGACCTCACACAACCCCATGTTTAATAACAATATACCTGAATTCTTTCTGTTTGTCCCTTGGCTCAGCTGGACATGCATCCCGGCTTCAGGGGATCTTGTTTCCCTGGAGCAACTAGAAGGATGCATGCATGCAGGCCAAGCTAAGCGACACGTGATGGACGGGTTGACACTTGGCTGACCCGACTCTTGTCGCCAAGCTAGCGTTAGAAATTGACTCGCCGCACAACTGCCGACTAATGAAAGAATCCTGCACGTCCCTCTGCTTGGCGATATGCGCCTCCTCAATATCCGTACGCTGAAGCTGGAGTGCTTTCTTGGCGAAATCCCCCCCTATGCCATTCTATCCCACACGTGGGGCAGCGACGAGGTGACGCTGCAGGATTTGGGCTTGGCTCCCAGTGAGCTGGCTCGCAAATCGGGCTGGGCCAAGATTGTGGGATTCTGCAGCATTGTGCAGAGCTTCTGGCCTCGGCCGCTCGAGTACGCATGGGTTGACACCTGCTGCATCGACAAGACGAGCAGCGCCGAGCTGTCCGAGTCCATCAACTCCATGTTCCGCTGGTACCAGCGCTCGCAGTGCTGCTTTGCCTTTCTCGAGGATGTCAGACATGAAGCCAACAGCGCGGGTCCCGTTGGTCCTGATTTTGAGCAGTCGAGATGGTTTACGCGTGGCTGGACGCTGCAGGAGCTGATTGCGCCCCTTTCCGTCACCTTTTTCGACCGTCACTGGGAGTGCATCGGCGACAAGATGCAACTTGCACCGAGAATTTCCAAGCAAACGGGCATTGATGAAAAAGTCATCTTGACAGGAGACTTTTCCGATGCAAGTGTGGCGGAACGCATGTCCTGGGCTGCTACTAGAAAGACGACAAGGGTAGAAGATATTGCCTATTGTCTTTTGGGCATCTTTGACCTGAATCTCAACATGCTCTACGGAGAAGGGGAAAAGGCCTTTATTCGACTCCAAGAGGAAATCCTAAGAGAGTACGATGACCACTCGATATTTGCGTGGGATTCATCTGGAATTCCAGAGTCCGTCTCCAAAATCGGAGTGCTGGCTCCCCACCCCTCCTTCTTCAAGAGCGATGTCAAATACGGAGCGCACCCCAGCTCCGGGGAGCCGCCGGCGATTACCAATCGAGGCATCAGAATCGACATTCCGCTGGTGACTCTGCAGGGCGGCTCGGGCGAAATGATTGGCACCCTGTCGTGCTTTGCCGAAAAAGACGTCGTTTCCGTCGTGGGGGTCGGGCTGGTGAAGACGTCGCCGACAGGGGACGTGTACAGCCGAACGCGCGGGAAGCCCATCCACTTGACCATGCGGCCTCACGTGTTCCGGCCAAAGCAGATATACCTGGCCAACAGGAGCAAAAGCTCGACGTCGGAAGGCGCAGCCACGGTCTGCTGGGTCGAGTACGGCCCGCGCGAGGACATGGAGCCGTACAAGACGTACCCGTCGACCTTGTGGCACCACAGCTCCCTGACGGGCACCATGACGATGAGCGTGGCGGCCGGCTCGCCCAGCAGCGTCTCGACGCTGATAGTGTTCGAAATGAAAAAGCTTGCGCGTTTTTGTGGGCTGCTGCTTAAGATGAAGCCAAGGGAAAGATGCTGTCGGTGTGCCGTGGTGGATCTCGGCCAGCCCCTGAACTTTGACCAGAAGCTCAAGGCCGTGCTGGATGCCATGGATGGCGAGGAGATGAATGCCGAGGGCCGCGTGGAAGTGGAGGGCACCGTGGTTATTGCTAAGCAGGCTGTTGAACTCATCAGGGGCTCGTGGATGTACAGGCTTAGTATCAGGGCGGCTCCGGGGTAGATGTCTTTTCAAAGAAATTTACAATCATCATGTGGCATGCTAATGAATGGGTGATACGTGCCATATCACGTATGAATAGAAGACGACAATCAAAAGCGGTCAAATTTGTTCTGTCTAGAGATTTTTCACGTAGAGATATTACTGAAACGAAATGCGATGGGTATTTTCGATCGTAGCTTTTTAGCCAAGGGAATCTATTTAAGATTTGTAGATGATTGGGAAAATTGACGAAGCATTTGATTTGGAGTTCCCATAGACTTACTAAACATTATGACCAGCTCTTGCGTATTGTTTGAGTGTTGATAATAAATAATTGAAGAATGCGCTTTTATCTTCAGTTCAATCGCTTTTCATATCTCTCCTATTAAGACCCTTTCGTTGATGTGGCTGCGTTTATAGGGTAGCACGCCGCGCATGTATTCCCCTGCGGGCCATAACACTATCACGGTACAGCTAGTAGTATAGTAAATGATACTGTATAGTATAAATACTCTACTGCCTTTAACCAGCCAGTATGGCTCCTCCGATTCGTTCTAGGTTGGTTTGACGCGTAATAGCGTGCATTAATTGCTGACATCCAAACTCTCTTGGTAGCGAGATTTGGCACCATCTGATTGACCACCAAATAGAAACCCACCCGAGTGCAGTCGTTGCCAATATAAATTTGGAGTCTTCTGTCACAGCTAATGCGAAAAACTAAGACTTTCTTTGATGTCTTTTTTCTTGTTCGGTTCCTTGCGATTGCATCGAGACATTGGCTTGTGTGGAGGGCCAGGCTCTTTTCCTTTCTTTCTTTTCTGCTGTGCAATCGCTCTCAAGTTGGCAGGGTTGTGGTATGCATAGCAGCACTGCGCGTGCCAGGCAATTAAGCAGTCTTGGAGTATTGGTCTTGGGTCCGCCTTATGCCTTGAAGATGGACGCCGGAAAGAGGGCGGGGACATCGCTATGTTGGAGAGCCTGGGCCGAGTTGATGATGCGTGGGCTGCTGATGGGGATGAAATGCAGCCTTCTTATTTGTCATTGAGTCGCGCATCGCCACCACCAAAATGTAGTCGCATATGTATGCAGCCACTTTGGCAGCCATTCAGCCTTGCGAGACAAAAATAGAAAGCTGCGGCATTTTATCTGAGCCGATGCCCATTGTTTTCCTTGGCCTGATGGTATTGATTTTGACTTTTCTCTTCTCTAGATTGGTTCTGTTCAACAACTCGCCGCACTTCTGGACCGTTCATTATGTCAGGGACGTACCAAAACCGAGGACCTGAACTGCATCAAGATGAAATCGGCCTTTTGGAGTCTATACCACTGCAAACAAATTCACAGCCGGATCCTCAGCCGACTCGGGATCCTCAACCGACTCGGGATCCTCAGCCGACTCAAAGAACTGTACCAGCAGCCAAACGACGAGGCGTGGTATCGGGTGTGAAACGAGTTTGGCTCCTTTTATACTTTTGGATATATTTCCTAGTCGGAATCATTATATATCTGTGTATGCAGAGCACCTTTGCTACTCTGACGGCTGCATGTTCACCAAGTGGTAATTTTAGTCCCTTTAATAATGACTTCAGCTGGTACGCACCAGGAGGCTTTTTCCAAATTACATTGGCGTTTGGACCCCTTACCTTTACGCAAGTTAAAGTAATCGATCTGATATGGGATATCGTGCGTCTACTACTCCTAGATAATTGATGGTTTCGGATATCTAATGTCTGTAGTGCATTGGCCGGGGAGGGCAAGCCCTCATCGCCCTCGTGTCCTGGAAGGTCTTGGCAACCTATCTTGCCACCTCCATGGTCAAAAAGCCAGCAACATATTCCATGATATGGATTTTTGTGCTCTATCAAGAAGCAAGCTTGACCACGTGCTACCGGCTGCTGCGTGCCTTCATTCGCGGCCCCGGTCTTGCTTCCAGAACTGCCATGGCATTTACTATATGGACCCTTGTTTTTACCGTCGCTTTCTCTACGTTGGCTAGTGCCATGACTGGCTATACCACGGCAAATACAGCCTTTGTACGGACTAGTGATGGGACTCTTGTTAAATTTTCAAACTTTTCTGTCGTGGCCTATATTGTCCACGATGGTGACAGAATAAACCAAACCAAAGACAAAATGGTTACCTTTAGCGAATCTCCATCAGGTAAGCATATACAAGTGCCTTTTATTTCATCACGTTTCCAATACTGGTTACAGGAGATCCTCTAGTAACCAAGGACGGCTCAAATCCAACCTGGGATCGATGTGGTCTGGGCACAACAGATGAATGCTGGCTTCAGCGGAATATATCCAAATGTGTGCAGACTCAAATTTCACAACATCCCAATTGGGCTAACCTTCACTTAGATGTTGAAAGTTTTGGATTTTATGGACGAAATAATTCAAACTCAACGTTTAATGTTACCAATTTGGACAGTCCCGCGCTTAATATATCTGGTTTCTATTTTCCCCAAGGAAACCTTGAGCTCTTCGGGCGAGACCGGCTCGACTCAGAGACGAAGGTATCCCCGTATCCATTTAGGAATCAATCTAATATACGGTATATTCGCGACGAAACACGCTTCTCCATGGATGACATTCAAGACACCGGTCGATGCCAGCCAAGCTCGGCGAACGATGTGAGTTACAAAATGAAACCACTGTCATGGTTTGTGGGTAAAATCTGACTGTTCTTGACTACTCTGCGCAGGGTGACGATTTTGATTACCAGTGGGGCTTTTCTTTTATGCAACTCCTCCTGGTGATGGCCTTTCTTTGCATCTGGTCGATTGGGATGTGGGTAATGTGGGGCAAAACACAGGCTCATTTGCCATTGCGAAATAAGGATGGCGTGCCCATGGCTTTCGCGACAGGCTGGAGAGCCTTGATCGAATTGGGCGATGCGATGAAGAGGGAGCTGGGCACTGCCGGCATCGATCCCTTTACATTGACGGATAAGGAGCTTAAGAAGCAGATTAAAAAAGCCTTGAAGGGGGGGTCGGTGCGATTGCAAGGGTCTACTTCGGATGGGAAGCTTCGCAATGCTCTTCTTGAATGGCTAAGGACAGAGAATTTCCTCTGGCTCATAGTGGTTGTTTTGGCCATTTGTCTCATGATTGGCATGTCGATATTTTACAAATCAACCTAGATGAAGAGGAAGTTGATGAGATGATGGGCGGATCAATGCACCTTTCTCCTTTTTAACTTTATCATGTCGACACTCTTGACTAATTCACGAAGCGTATATAAGTTTTAATTGACTTCTCCCTCGTTCAATAGAGCAGGGATATCGGTACGTATAACGGACTGTTGAACCGTGTAAGGAGAATCCAACATACAAAGCTATATTTGCGAATAGACTTCACAACATTTTGGCACCACACATGTGCTGACATTCTCGTGGATGTATACTCTTCATATGGGGGCATTTCCAGAAAGGAAAAACAGGTCATAGATGCTGTAAATTATGAAATTCTTCATTTTATTGGCTCTCGTCTATAAATAGAAGACTGGCACCCTGTTGCTGCTGTCAGGCTCTGATCAAATCTGACGTCGGGTAAGCTTACGCAGCTAAAATGAGGTAGAGCAAATGGCAATGCGCTAGATACTGGCATCCCACTAAAATAGATAAAAGTTTTGGTTCATCTGAGTAATTGCAACTGCGACCCTCCTGACTAACCTCATTTTTTGAGTGTAGCATTCGTTTGTTGGCTTCGAGAAGCTCGGGTTTTGCATGTGTGGGCCAGACTTGGCGCCAGTGGCTGTTTTGCAATACTTCTAGCCTTTCGGATCAATGGCAGTACCGACGAAACAGTAAATCCGACAGCAGGAAAACCCGGCGGTGGTCTGCAACCAATACACCTAGCCCTCTGATAAAGAGGGATCAGTTGGCGGGAGAAGGACTGGCCAGGTGGGCTCGTTTTCGGTCAAACCTAATTCCTCAAGCCTCTGCGCCCTCTTCTCCAGGTATGCGGCGTAGGGCGGCTTTGGAATGGTCTTGGCAGCGTCTTCCCAGAGTTCGCACTCGGTCTCATCCCATACCGTCAGCTGTCTCATAAAATTTGGGTTTGGCCGGACCCTGCGGCTTTTCTTTACAAGCTCTAGAGTAGCGTCGAGTGACTGGCGGTGTTTTCGCATCAGGTAGGCGATGACAATGGTGGCAGAACGCGAGACGCCCATCTGGCAGTGGACAAGGATGTTCCCATCGGAAATCTTCTCATCAATAAAATCGCAAACATCAGTAATGCCGGCGAGGAGATCTTGTGTCCAGTTGTCAAGAGCTGGTATGAATTTGTGGCGATCTTTGGGTATCTGATCTCTATTGCGTGGCCTATCCCAGGCCGCCGACGGCCCATCTGTGAGCGAGACCATGGCCGTGATCTCGTTGGAGGTTAGAGTGGAGATATCACAGGAGCTGCCTTGGTCGCCCAGGTACAGGCCAGGCTCAATTTCGTCCATGCTGGGGGTATGGCTCTGGATTATTGGCATCGTGAGTTGCTTGTATGTTGTGTATTTGGGGGTGTAAAGTAGAAAGAGAGAAACAGGGTGCGAATTGAGGCTTGCGGAGCGGGGATTTCAACGGTGGCAGCCTAGCCGAGTTGGCAGCAGTTTTACAGCACTCAAGCCACCCAGCGGTTGGATTGGCTTTGGCGGGGAGAAATGGGGCTTTGAGGCGTGCTGGTTCAATACAGTTCGCAGCGTGACTCCCAAGCTGACAACGAAAACCATTCATACCGAGCGCATTCAAGTTCAACTTGCATCAGGCGGACAATAAGCGGGGTAGGCAGTGAGGAGTGACTAACACAGCTGAGGCGCACTCTAGCGGCCACTGTCACAGCTAATACAGAGTTGTATGACAACCTGGCCCGTCAGCAGTGGGGCTTGGCTCCCTAAGCCCTAACATTAGAGGTAATTGCTACCAAGAAATGAACTAGACAATTCAAGAGATCGGTGTCTTTTAGAAATGCTGCCTAATGACGTGCATTATTAATGCTCTGCTGAGCCATGTTTGTGCACCAAATGCTGGTGCCTGCGCTGACTTTCGGTGGGCCTGATCCAAATCCGACCTCTTCTTTTCTCTAGCTCACCGCTTATTTTGCATCTCACCACGCAACAAAACTCACATCGTCTTACTGCAAAAAGACCGATTTCCACTTATATCCCACTCGATTCAAGGCTTTCAAACTGAGCTCCCCCATCCCTCTCCGTTCCGAGATTCCTTTGTGGTTCTTTTCCACCAGCAAAAACCGACAACATAATAATGGTCGCGAAGCTCTTCTGGAATCAATGGTAGAAATGTCTCTTTTCATCATGTTTTCAGGAAAGTACGCCTCCATTTCATGACTCAAGTCTCCTGGAGTGCTTGCGCTGGATTGAGACACCACGACCAAGTCCATTGTTGATAGATCGCGTTGAACTAGCATCGGGTTATCAATAACCAGACCTCCAACGACTGCGGCCGAATCATTCAAAATAACTTTTCCATCGCGGAAGCTGAAAGAAGAAGCTGATGCACAGAATGTCTCAAAGCAAAGACAATGGCCCACGTTTGCGTCCTCAGGAATGCCCTCTAAGCTTTTAGAAGGTGGCCAATTTCTGGAACTTCTGTTGCTGATCGCTGCGCTGGTGACAATAGACCACATGCGAACCGGGGCGACATAATTTTCATCTTCCCAGGATTGCATGAGACGGAGAACATTGGTAGCTCCTGCTTTCGAGTTGACACTTGTTGCGCTCTCAGGGACATAAAAGGCAGTCATTGGGGCGAGAAAAAGTGGGTGTTGGCTGGCATACCAGACCCTGCCTTTCCACCCGGCCCACGACCAACTCGGGAACTCGGGTATTCTCTCAAGCGTTTCGTCTGCGGACCAGAGAAGAGCAGTGTCCATGTGGTTTTTCGGCAGGCCAAAATGCAGGTTCGTGCCCATTTGGTGTGCAAAAACAGAGCCGATCCCAGTAAAAGCATTGACTTTATCCGAGAGAAATGACATTTGTCGACCCGTGTACTCTTTGACTGCGTTCTCATACATGGATATGTTGTCATGAGCCAACGCGGGATGGATCATGCTGCTGGCTACCGCTACTTGGTGATCGCCCACTCTTATTGTTCCTCCAGTGACTGGTGGCGTTTCGCTGGTAAGGGGTAGCATTCTCGGTCCGAACTGAGGCTTGATGTGGGAAGCAGTTGATCCAGGAATTGTATCCTCACACCAGACAGCTTCACGACATTCCCATGTGACAAACCCATTATGCCATATGAGCATCCTGCGAGACAAAATTGCTTCCTGGAATGTCCAAGCCCTCTTCATCCACGTGGATTTGGCCTTTTGTTGGTCATCAAAGCCACTCCATTGCAGCGCCAATTTGAGGTCAGGCCTAACCTGCCCAACAATCTGTTGAGCAGTAGAAGTGGTGTCGAAGCCAAGAAGAGGCGAGGCGCTGTTGTCGCCCGTGGCTTGTATGACAGTAAATTCTGCGTTGCTGTACACGCTGTCCATATTCTGAATCTGATGAACCTTGTCATCTGGGTCGTCCTGAACAATACAGAGCGCATCGACCCAGAGATATGGGATCCCGATAGTATCGACAAGGGAGATGGCGCTCATAATAGTGTTGGGCAACCCTGCACTCTTTAACGCACCGTCGATTAAAAAGTCTGCCAAGTTGGATTTGGTCATCTTCACGGTTGGTGTGGTTCCCCAAACGTAGCTGAGAGCAGCGTAAGAGCTGTCGGCAGAAGCAGGGACGAGGCACCATCGCTTGACGTCAATGAAGCGCAGCCTGAGATCGGCGGGAGATTTGGGCAACAAGACCTGTCGACACTGCTGGTGGCCATCCTTGCAAGTACGAAGCCAGTCGCGCAACAAGGCATGCTGGCTATGAGGTTGCTGAATCTCGGGAATTTCCCTGGCTCTCATCGGTTTCGGATGCTTGCTTGCATCTACTAGGTTGAAATTAAGCGAGACAAGCCCGTAGATGGATATGTTCAGGACCCTGCATTTGTCCTCGTCATCCCCATTGCCTTGCCATCCGCAGATCAATTTGTGATGCTCCGGCTGCAAAATGTGCGGGTAATCGCGCTCAACTGCAGTGTAGATGAGCGAGCACATGCCGCAGGTGCTGCGATTCTCGATGACGTGCTGAACATTTTTCAGCTGGTTCACTGCGAAAATCCTTTCCCACTTTTCGTCGGAGAAACATCGATCAAAGTCAATTTTCGAGCAAATAGCACAGAGAGACATTTTTGCTGTTTACAAGCACAGGTGATCAATGGGGAGATGTTTGTGAGAAGAAGGGAAGTCAGGCTGAAGTTGATGAGGGGTTTTGGATGACATGTCATGCCATGACGCAGCTGCATTGACCATTCTCAACCAATAGCGAACGTTTTTCAGGCTGAGGTGAGGAGATTTGATTCGAAACCTAGGATCAATTCATGGTAGTAGATTTTAGATAATTAGACTGGAATTAAGCGTTTCACAAAGACTCGGGTTTGCTGAAGGCGTTTAACAATAGTCCGTTGCGCTGGCCGGACTGAAGGATGGTGTTCAAAGAGACAGGTTCCACAGGACGTGTAATATCACGGAAGAAAGCTGGGACGCCTTTTTTAATGACGTGTAACGTGTACGAATGTGATTGGGATGGTGAGACCTCGAAAAGATGCGGTACTCGGAGATAGAACCTCAAAATCAACTTCCCCACCACCCCACTCAAGTCAGACTCGGCATTTGTCCTACAGTTAGCTACTCACGTCCATTTCCGAGTACAATTTTGATACGTTTCACCACGAGACTAGGTTTTTCTCACAACTTAGGCTTTTCAAGTGTGCCAGCTTTCCCTCTAGCATCAACTCCACATTGTAACTGCTTCAATTATTAGCGTGCTGCAGCAATTTATCATTATTGAAACGCCGGCTCAGAATGCCCGATGTCCGTTACCTCGAGATGAGTTGCATGATATCAAATGGCGGCCATGCTTTATTAACTTTCAACTGTATCTTCAGACGATATAATTACACGGTGTTTAAATTCTGAGTATTCCTATATCTTGGTAAATGCCGAATCTCCAAGGTCCCAATGATCCAAAAAGTCAAACCCAGGAAAGCTGTCCAGAAACAAAGTGCATTCTCCATCCATATCTTGAGACAGCAAGGCCCCAAAATCTCCGTCCATAGCCTCGTCCTCGTTCCCTTGGCAATTTTCGGTGGGTTGGGCCCGAGAAGGAACTGGTACGCTTTGGCTGACAGACGCTGAAGAAAGACCTTTCTTTGAAAGGACCATTTCAAAAATCGGAAGAGCCCTTCCTATTGCTGGAATTTCTTTTAATTGGCTCAGAACCAACATGGTCTGGTCGATGGACATGCGTGACATTGAGCGCGTAAGCTCCGTTTCGTTGACATCCAGAGCGAATTCCATATGCAATGCAAGCAAAGTTGGAATCGTAGTGATACTATATCAACCACTCTGTCAATATCATCGCTGCGTGGAGGTAATTGTTTGATCTGGTGCGTACGTACCATGGCATCGGACATGTGCGAAGTCGGCCGTTGGTTAGCAGTCTCTTAGCAAACACATCGAGCTCAACCATTACTGATTGAAGTCTTTGTTTTGCAAAGTCACTTCGCTCAGCATCCCGCGACCGCCATTTGCGTCGAAGCATACGGCACATGATGGCTTCGTACCTGTAACTGATGGCGATTACTTCTGCGTAATATGTTCCGCCGTCAGAAGAGCCATCGTGGATGCGTGTCTTTTCGGTGAGAGACATGCGCCACGCATCCATAGGAGCAAGTAATTTGCGTGGATGCTGCTCATTTTCGCGTTTGATGGATGATAAGCATTTTACAGCTGACACGAATACAGTTAATTCACTAAACCAAGATTCGCCATGTTTCAATTCAACGTACCAGTTTTAGCCAGTGTACAATGTGCAACGCCCGAAGCTTCTTGTTCGTCAACCATTGGTGTCAGCATGGATTCAAAAATTCCGGGTATATCTTCGACTTCCCGATCGTCTTGGCTGGTAGGTTGGAACGATGACTGGCTGCTGAGAAGCTGCATATTCTTGGGGTTGACGAACGTGTAAAAAACATCATGACACTTGAACCATAAAAAGTAAGTAAGAGAACCCAACATGGAAATGGATTTTGTGAACATACGTAAAGAGTCCGCCAAATTCTCCTATAAAGACGCGCATGTTTACAGGAATCATCTCGAATTGACCTTGTCAACGTGTTAGCCTCTTGTCTCGTTCAAGTAATTTGCTTAAGATTTCGGAATACTGACATATTGTGGATATCTAGCCTCGTCGCTATGCGAACGGAATTATGGAACCAATACTGAAAGTCCCTATCAGTTGGATGATCAAGAATGATCATACTCAAGATTATAGAACCTTGTAACACGGAGAGGGCATCGCTTTCGCACTGAAAGTCATGGAGTAGCTTGGCTTTTGAGAAGAACAATGCCTGTGCCACGCCGCGGTTCGAAAACCCACACCCGGATATCGCATCCATGGGTGCGTAAATAACCGAAGCCGTTAATAAGGCGTACAACAAAAACAACGAGTGATTTCCTGATCGAAACTCTCTCATGAAATCGACCCTGTTAAGTATCGGGATAAATGGACAAACGTGGTCGAAGTATGCTTTCATTAGGGAATCCCTTCTCAATGGTCAGGGTCTTGTGGCCATCAGGTTGAGTGATTGGGCTTCGCTCACATGTGTGGCTGGGGAGGTAAATCATAGACACCCTTTTTGATAAGAAATTCATTATCAGCATCATCCCTTGGTGGTGGCTTATTCCACAGTCGATTTCGAAGACCAACGTCGACTCCACATTCGCAGTGGGATGACGTGCCCTTTGCAATAACCTGTTGGCGATGTCCCATGTCATCGACGGCGTCTTTCAAAATGCTGAGGTAATGTAGATCTGGTTGAGTTGGGAGAGAATCTTGATGGTCTTGAAGAGGAGAACTCTCGTCAACTATGGAAAGGCTTTCAACTTCACGGGCTCTGTTGGAGCTGTCAGCCCGAACAAATTGGGTGCTGTCGCCAACATTATCTTGAGAGGCTGTTGACGTCTACATAAAACTATTGGTCAGCCACAGCCCTCAATAGCGAGGCCATCCTTTTCTTATGAAGATCAATGAAGAAACATGACCTTAAACAAACAGCAGACAGTAATTAGAACCGGGATTGTAGACCTACGACTATTTGTGATGCTGGCTCCCCTCCATGCTGCATTCCAGCCGAGCGAGCAACCGATGTTCTAATGCGACGCCATGTGAGCACGTTGAAAAACTGCTGAAATGCAGAACCAACCTTTTACGGCGTTTACGAGCCGACAAGACGCAGCTTCCAGGGCATTTTCTGGCGATACAGTGACTGCAAGGCAGCCCAATCAACACAGCGTCGCATTTGACCTTGCGCGAATGGCAAGGTGCACAAGCTTTGCTGGGCTTCGGGCGCTGGCTGGATTCGCTCGGCCCGTTTTGCTGCAACGGCGGGCTTTTTGGGCGCATGGAGAATGCCTGATCTATTTGCTCGGAGTTGTTGTACACTCCCGCCATGTTCAAAGAAGCCGAGTTTCGCAACGTCTTTTGTTTGCGAGCGCGACCTCCCGACGCTTCGGCCTTTCGGCAATTCACATTGGGGCTCGGGAATTTTGTATTGCCGAGGACGCACATGCCACTTCCTCTAGCGCCGCGCTATGCCCACTAGGCAAGCCCCATCTCATCCTCGTTCATCTTGTTGCGCAAGCCTTCAGTGCATGTAATGCACATCAGTAAGGCAAAGCGTGAAAAAATATGCCTGCATTGCTATTATCATATTTATTTCTGCTACTCAAGCTGGCTTCTTCAAAAGAGAGCGAGGAGCTAAGGTGACTGCAGAAATGCCGTAAGAGAAGCTTCCAAAGCGAGTCCCGCTAAAACATGCGCTGCGGGATCAACAACCCCGGCGGCTCTATTGATGACAAGATTGATAGCGGCTGAAAACATCTCTGAGATATCCAGTCTATTGCTTAAGGCCCGGGCTTTCCATTACAAAATGAAAGGGAGGAGAAAGGGTTCAGAAGAGAGCCGATGTCTCTCCCGATGGTCTCGGTGCTTCAGTTTAGGCTAATGACATTAGCTGAGAAAGAATGGCCAAGAAGCTCAAACTTAGAAGTAGACAGGCTGTTCACATCTTGAATGTACATTGAACACTATTTTCGGTGATCATAAATAAGGCGGGTTAGGCGTGCGCCTCCAAGAACAAGTTCCTTGAAGTGAATCTTGCCCTACCATGTTCTACTCTAACCTACTCTAGGAGAAAATTTAGGACTTTCATAATAAAATACAACCCTTTTCATATTTTTAGATTATTAATCATTATATAATATGACGCTGATGAATTTATCCAATTGCTAAATTGACAGCGCAATGGCTACCATGGCAAACTTGCATCGCCAGTGTCGCCCCCGAAATTCGGTGGTTCATGACGCCGAGAAAGATTGCCGAGACCCAAATTCCGAGATGGCATCGCGACAGGACTTATAGAAGAGCTGCAGCGGCAGTTTAGCCAACCTTATCAGAGCCCAGAATTCGACCGTTAGCCCTGTTGATGAGCAATCACACCCGTGAGCTTCTACTCCAAAATTTTATGCTACATTGGTTGTTGGCTTTTCCTGCCTCGTTTAATAAGAAATCGACATTTGCCTTTCTACTGCACCATGATCATTTCTTCGGATCAAACTTCCTCATCATCCACTGCAAATGACGACGCCGAACCGCAATGGAGAGGTTTCAAATCTCCCCTATGGATAAGGTCTCGCAGCGTGGACCAAAACGTATCCAGCTACAACTACAGGGGCGATGGGACAAACGACTCGCCCTTTCTCGTCGAATTTCTACCGGATGATCCTCAGGATGGCATGACGTTCTCAACTCAGAAGAAATGGATGATTACCATTCTCCAGGCCATTTCTACATTTGCTTTGACATTTGCAAGCTCGGCCTATTCCGGTGGCATGAGGGAAATTATTCACATCTTTGATGTGTCGCAGGAGGTGGCTACTCTTGGCATTTCGCTCTTCGTCTTGGGGTTTGCGGTAGGTCCACTTCTGTGGGCTCCCCTCTCGGAGCTCTACGGTCGGCAATGCATCTTCATCTTCAGCTACATGGTATTCACGGCATTTAATATCGGGGCAGCTTGCGCAAACAATATGCCTGCACTTCTCATGCTCCGATTTCTTGCCGGATCCTTCGGCTCATCAACTATGACAAATGCTGGAGGGGTTATAGCAGACATTTTCAATGCCTCTGAGCGAGGACTCGCCACGTGTATATTCGCCATGGCGCCATTTCTTGGGCCTACTGTTGGTGAGATGATTCCACACATAACCCCTATTCCATCTTCTGACAAGTTTGTTAGGTCCGATTGCAGGTGGATTTCTGGGGGAAGCGGAAGGCTGGCGGTGGTTACACGGCCTCATGGCCATATTCGCTGGTGTTCTCTGGATCTTGACCTCATTGCTAGTTCCAGAGACTTACGTCCCAGTACTCCTTCGCCGACGAGCTCAAATTCTATCCAGCATGACGGGCAAGGTGTACATCTCAACATTGGACGCTGGCCAACCGCCACGGTCGCTTGCGTCTGAGCTCAAGACCGCACTTACTCGACCGTGGATTCTGCTATTCAGAGAACCCATTGTGTTGCTGACCTCTCTATACATCTCCATCATCTACGGAACACTGTACATGTGCTTTGCAGCCTTCCCCATAGTTTTCCAGGCAGGACGAGGTTGGAGTCAAGGCATCGGCGGGCTCGCTTTTATCGGGACTGTAATCGGCGTTCTACTTGCCACCTTGACTGCGCTGCTCTATAACCGACGATACGCCCGGTTGGTAGCTACAAAGGGTGGTTTGGTCGAGCCTGAAGCAAGACTTCCGCTCTGCATGATCGGCTCCATTTTGACCCCCATTGGACTTTTCTGGTTCTCATGGACCACGCTTCCCACTGTCCACTGGGTTGTCCCAATTGTGGGCTCGACCTTCTTTGCCTGTGGCCTGGTTTTGGTTTTTCTGTCCCTTTTGAATTACCTAGTGGATTCCTGTGAGTCCTTTCTCCTTCTTCTTTGCATCATTCAATGCTAATCGCAAATAGATATTGTCTATGCTGCTTCCGTATTAGCAGCTAATTCCGTGCTGAGATCCCTTTTTGGCGCCGCATTTCCGCTATTCACTCGTCAAATGTACAAAAAGTTGGGGAATCAGTGGGCTAGCTCTGTACCGGCATTTTTGGCTCTTGCATGCGTACCTTGTCCCTTTTTGTTTTATATCTATGGCCGCCGAATCCGTATGAAGTGCAAATTTGCGTCTGAGGCTGCCAAGATCCTTCAGAAAATTCGTGCTCCGCGCGCACCCAACGCCGCAGTTCAAACAGAAGAAGCTTGATGAACCAGGATCCGCTTCATCGCAAACTCTTTTGGGTCCAATCCACAGATAATGGTGTATTAAGCTTTCAGATACAACAAGGTTTCTTCTTTCTTTCGCTCGATAGATGTATATTTAGAATTTTAAACTGGACTCATACCATTTCCACTGGCCACGTGCACTGTCCCCGTATCATGTCTTCGCCCTTCATCTTGAGTTGTACCATTGATAACATCCAATCTTCAAGGCTTCACTTCAAAATGGGTAAATAGAGGATATTTATTGCTGCTGAAATAAAAACAGATTTACGTCACGACAAGTTATACTATTTGGGTATAAAACATACCCACATGGGCATCGATTGATGTGCTATAATGATCTATGTTGGTCTATATTTTTCGTGTGCTATGGCTTCGCTGGCTCTCGCGGAAATGAGCAAAACATATACTTCTAGTCGTGCAAATAAAGAAAGTAAATATTTTTCAACAGCTAGTTTACAAAGTAGAGAAACGAATAATCCTAGTTTCCGGCCAGACCTTCCTCATCAAAGTCTTAGCAAAAGCAACGGCACTTGGATCTGGGAAAGAATTTCCGAAACAATGGCCCACTGGACCGCCTAGGGGGGCTCCACGGATGGGGGCGCTTAGTAGACGGGAACCTTGAAGGCGTCAAAGTCGTAGGTCCAGCTCTCAATGGACTCCTCGTGGTAGACGCAGTCAAAGTCGGTGGTGCTGTTGCTGCTCCAGAGAGGGCGGTAAGGCCACTGGCAGAGCATCTGGGTCTCGCCCTCGTAGTCGCCGGAGGAGACGGTGGCGTTGAGGCGGGAAGGCTGGTTGCCGTTCTCGACCCAGTCAATCATGATGTTCATGTTGTTCTGGGGGTAGGGGCCGGGCTGGAGAGAGTTGGTGCCGCAGTGGCCAGCACCGGGGACGAGGTAGAACTGGTACCAGCTCTCCATCTCAGCCTGGGCCTCCTTGGCGGACATGTCGGGGTACATGATGGAAGCAACAGACTGCCAGTAGTGGACCGAGGAAGCAGCGGGGATGCTGGAGTCGGATTCACCGTGGTAGTGGATCATCTTGCCGCCAGACTTCTGGAAGGGGGTGAGGTCGGGGAGAGTGGTCTGGAGAGAGTCGAGGTACTTGACCATACCAGTGTTCATCCACTCGACGAGGGTGTCGTAGGTGACGTTGTTGAGGTCCTGGAGGTTGTCCATGTCCAAGAGCTTGATGTACTTGGCGACGTACATGCCACCGGTGGAGGGGATGTTGAGCTCGTAGGAGTCAGTCTCGTTGTTGTAGGTCGGCTCAGCATCACCAAGATCGGAACCAATCTGCCACGAGAGGTAGGCCTGCTGGCCATCAGAGTTCCAGACACCATCGTAGATGGCCTGGGCAACGGCAACAGCCTCAGCGGAGACGGTACCGTTCTGTTCGGGGGTGCTGCTGGTGGTGCTGCCCTGGGCCTGGCGCTTGTTCAGGTCGCGCTTGTTGAAGCCGAAGCCGAGAGAGGAGCTGGTGGTGGCGGCGCAGTAGTAGGACTCACCAATGACGGAGGTGAGGTTGAAGTTGAGCATGCAAAGATCGGTTCGGCTGATGACACCGTCCTCACGTCCGTCGAGGGCATCGCAGGCCTTGATGGTGGCGTTGACAATCTTGTCCAGCTCGCAAGGAGGAGGGTAGTAGCCCAGAGTCTGCTCAACGGTGTCAGGGTAGACGTGGAGGACCTGCTGCTGGGCGAAGCGGAAAGCAGGGGCGCCAGCAACGACACCGTCGTACTCATCGCCCCATCGCTGGACCTGGCTCATACCCTCTCGGCCTCCGTCGGAGCATCCCTCGTAGTAGGTGTAGATGGTGCTGGAGTCGTAGAGGCTCTTGGAGACAGCCTTGCCGACCTTGGCCATCTCACCAAGGGCCTGGTAAGAGAACATGTAGGTCGAGTCCCAGTTGATGGTGCCGTTGCCGTACAGGAACTTCTCGTCGTAGCTGTAGTTGAAGGCATCGTATCCAGCGTCAGTGGCACCTCCGGAGGCGCCGTAGGTGAGACTGCCGGTGGCATCGGAGCTCAGGGAGTAGCCACCACCACCGGCAACGTAGAATCGGTTCTTGTAGTCGGAGGGGGCGGGGAAGGCGAGCTTCAGGTTAACGGTGTCGCCCTTGCCGGTGTGAGTGTAAGCAACGGTGACATTGCAGTAGCTGTAAGTAGTGCCACTGCTGCTCATGCCGACGGTAGCGTTGTATACGGGGCTGGCAGTGACGGACGAAGAGACCATCTGAATGCCCTGGATTGTGTCGTTAGCAGGCAGAGCAGCCTGGACGTTGGAAACGGTGCAAAGATCGGACAGGGATGCGGCGCTAGCGGTTGCCGCCATGGCAGCCATAGCCACCTTTGAGGATTGACGCATATTTGAAGAGGCGAACGAGCGAATCGAAGTTGTAAGTGTGCAAAGGAGTGCTGGATTGATGTCCAAGATGCTTCTGCTGATCCCAAAACTGTAAACGGCACCGGGCCTCTATTATATCCAAATGCCAACAAGGTATTCAGTCGTCGTATGCTTCTCCATCTCGTGGCCTAGACCGATCGCGGACCATCGGCAGGCCAAGTATCGGGCATACGTAACCTTCCATGGCTCCCAGCATGGCAAAGAAAATGAGGCTCAGGAAAGAAAGCGTCGTCACCCAGATCGAGGGGGCTAACAATCAAGCCTCGATGGGGCGGAGCCGCCGAAATGAAGGGCCACGGCTTTAGTCTTTGACTACAACATAAGGACATTTTGGCCCAAGCACTCAAAGGTGGTTTGCACCAATAGAATGCCTGCCGCAAAATCTCAACCCCATATTTCTTCGGTCCCAGTGCCGAATTGTCCGTGTGCCCCAGCCGGTTTGCGAGCAATACGGCCTATTCCCGTCCTTGTTCCCGGCGGACATCCCACCCGGCCCAAACAAGCAAGTTGGGCTGTTTCTAGACGTCATGATGCTCAAACACCTTACGCGTACGGACACTGGACGAGAGTAAGAGATTGAATGGCCATCCTGGAAAGGCCTAGAACCAAAGCCTGGAATAACGTAAGATGCTTGGGCTGATCGTCCAAAGCCGAGTGATCGACGAAACAGTGCTGAATATGGATTTTTACTGAAATTGGCTCTCGCGATCGAGCTGATGCAACACGGCTCTGAGATGCTTCAAGAGTTGGGAATTACAACGCGCAGCCAGCAAAGCTCTCAGATATGCGTAAATTTAAGAATCCCAAATACCGGCAGAACACAATTGGATCGTGGCGCCTGTCAGCGATTCCACTCCCGGCTATCGCACGTAGTCTCAATGGACTGAGATCTCGTATTATCTCGGTTGTGCCGGGCCGCTCGGTCCCCCCACAGCGTCCCACAATACGACCTGCCGTTAATTGTCATCGGGGGAAATAGCGGCCGTCAAAGGTGAGGCACTTTGATCAGACGTCAGGTTACCATCCACACGATGCACAGGGTATTTCCATCGCACCATAGAAACCGCATGGAAGGTCATGTTAACTTCAAACACGCAGACGCGCCCATGTTTTCGACGAGTTTTCTCACAGATACCATACCAGCCCCATGGAGCTTGTGCCGCCATCTCAGTTTGGAAATTTCCAATATCCCAACGCAGGGGTACCTATGGGATTAATTTGGCCACAGTATATGCAAATTTAAACATGGAAGAGTGGCATAATATCCTCTTTGAGCACGCCAGGTTGAGTTTCGATGTGCTTTGACATCCGGTTAATAACAGGGTTCTTCCATGTATGAGCATACGGGGTGCCATAGCTCCACCGGGTGATAGGAAGAGCTTGAAAACGAGTGGCTATAGGGTGGTCACTTGTTTTTACATGCTGCTTGATGCGGGTTTACATGCAGTATTGTAGAACCGCATGAAAAATACTCATCAAGTGTGCAAAATTGGAATATTACCGGGAGTAGAGCAGTTTGCAGCTATCATGACGGGTATAAAGAGCGCAGACGATTGACATAAAAGAAGATCAAAATTACCCGTTCAAATTATAGCGCGCAAACCTCGTGGTACAATCCATCAGCTGCTTTACCGAATCATTGCACCATGACTCAGCGCAACTTCCAGAAGGCCTCCTGTCGACGTCTTTACTATGAATCCCGCGATGGATCGCTGTGCCGTCTCGATGCAGTCTGACCCGTGATGGCTACTTCTATTTCTCCAGGACCTAGACAGGGGTAGCTCCGGAAGAATCCACCTTTCGAAACATATGTCCGTTGTCCGATTTGGGAATACGCGTGATCCGCGCACGTGTCCGGCCTCGAAGATGCCCTACGTTGCAATCCCTAAGTTAGTTCTAGATGGTGAGCAGTGACGCGTCCCTCAATTTCTGGACGCTTGCATGGAGGTGGCTTGGCACACACAATCACCAACCTGATACTTGGTGTCAGGTAAGTTGGATCTTGGCTGACGTAGTTTTTCTGTCCTGTAGAAATCAAACTGCTCGCGACGCGTTTCCTCGGACCTCCGAGTGACTTGCAGCTTTCAATCTTTTCCCAGTCGACTTTATTTATGAAATTATATGGTCCAGATGAAGATTTCGCTAGTTCTGTTGATACAGAGTCAATCATTCGACGTTGTGAAAGTTTGATGCGAACCAGTCAAGCGTGCCATCAGTGTAACCGACAATCGTGCGATCCCTACGGCCGAGTTGCACCATGTTCAGAACACAATTTTAACAGAAAGTGATGACAAAAATCTCAACGTTATGGATTCTATCGCTGCATCTGCGTGCTGGTGAATCAGGGGTTGGTCAATTACGCACTAAGATGGACAGGGTAGTACCAAGCCAAGGCAAGATGTCACTCATCTTCAATCATGGTTCCTGGAGTGCGCGTCTCGCCCGACCCCCTCTCCCTTCTCCTGCAGCAAACCGTTATGCTCTTTTCCCCTATTGATGGCCAGAATCTCAATATCCATCATGTTGCTGTCGTTTTGAATATGCATGTTGAAATCGCCCCCTTTATCTTGATTTTCCTCTGCGTAAACCTAACTCTGCTGTGAAGTGGAAATTTTTAGTTTTCCATTTTATGGCCCTGTCCATATTAATTGTGGTCCTTTCGTATTCATATCGGTGCCAAGCTCGTGGTTATATGAAGAAGCGACGAGGTCCTCGGGCTTGAAATCGGGCCATAGTTGGGCTAAAATAATTGATTCTAGACAGCACTAGACTATTTAAAATTTTCACCAAGCAATTGCTAAATCATTTGAGTTTTGGTCTGGCAGTAGCACTAGAGCTGTCAAACTACGTGGAATTCGCAATCACCCTTACTGGATCGGCTCAGTGCCTCGCCGTCCATGAGCCCATGAACATATGTCTCTCCCACAAACTGATGAGTATCGTCGTCTTTCTTTCGCAGCACATAAAAGACTTGCCCACCGAAAAACAAGCACACTTGGTCACCAGGCTTTGAAGCACCTGGCCCCAACCCGACGTATCCTCCTTCCGTACGAAACACCCGTCGGCCAAGGGCGGCGCATTTCAAGTTGTTGAGCATACTGGTCCGCCTGTTCATTTCCGGGTCGGAAAGCTCGGATGTGGGTGCATCAATCAGTTCCCAATCTACCAGCGCCCCACGCCGAAGTGCGTTGTATTGTTGCGATGGATTGGAAGAATCAACGTCTGCGATGATCGTGTGCAGCAGCGCTTCGCCCGTAGTGCCCCCTGCAATATACGCAGCGTCTGGTTCGTTTTCACACCAGCCCCGCTCGACCGAGTTGGCAGAGATGCGAGGATCTGTGCAAAGAGGGAGCACTGACGTGATGGTGTCAAGGAAGCGGCCCGCGACCTGCAGCGTGCGACCAACTATTTTTATACGTGGCCGGGTGTCAAGACTTGCGTTGTATGCTCGTACGCTGGTTTCTTCGTCGTGAATGTTGATGTGCTTTCTCAAAGTGACAATGTCCATCTTCGGACCTCTCCAATCAGGAGCCCACGTCGGAATGGAGTCATCTGGAAGGTCAAGGCGGCTGAAACCTTCTACAGGCCTGATTACATAGCCTAGGAAGTCTAGGCTGTGATCGTCACCCGCAGAGCTGAGCTGCCTTCCAACGTCGGCATACACATCAGCGACATCCAGAGTATAGTCCGGCTTCATTCTCCCGCGGGGAAAGTCGCAAGCCATACTCAGACCCGCATACACTTTGTCCCGTGGGTCTTTGCTTTCAAAGGTTCTTAATCGCTCAAGAATCCATATCAGTGTACGAGGCCTGTGCGTTAGGCTGCTGCTCATGTTGTCTAAAAGCTCTGCGAAGCCTTGTTCGAAAGTTGTCATGAAAAAATCGTCTGTTGCATTATGAAGCGCGACATAGTATCGGAGGTCAAGAATATGGCTGAGGCTGTCGAATCCCACGGTACGATTTCCGCAGTGAATATTGATCGACTCCGCAGGCAACGGTGCTGTTTCTTGTACAATCCACGATCTTCTCCACCAAGGTCGTTCCCAGAGTGAAAAGATGGCCGACCACGCTTGTCTTGACACGGTCCCAACCGGCCCATAGAATTTACTATCTGTCGCCATCTGGTGAATCGCATCCCCAATTCTGCCATCGGGATTGTTCGCGGAGGGATCGATGTTTCTTCTCATTTCATCGGACCATTCTTGCATCGTATCCATGGCCAAATTGCTGTCGGACGATTCTTTTCCCAGCCAAACTGCGACGCGCTGAGCCGACTTGTAAATCTGGTCCATGAAGCTGACTTGCGAACCGCGCTCGGCCAGATCATTCTGGTTTATGCACACGGCATCCACCCAGAATTTGAGGTTGTCATGTCGCACGATCCTGAACAAAGTCTCGAGTGCTTCCGAAAGGTTCTGCGTTATCGGTAGGGACTGGTTGTTGATTGATAGGCTATGGTCGAAAATATTTTCTCCCCATGTGTATGATAATGCCGCATAGCCCGGTGCTTCGTCCAGCTTGGTCGTAATGACTCGCACTTTTGGAGAATCGCCAGGGAGAAATTCAAGCAATCTGATCATGCGATCCTCCTGCAAGGGTTCATATTGAAACGTGGAAAAGGTCATTTTTGCGCTTGCGCAATTCCTTGAGTCTGAGAATGGGTTGTCTAATTTGTTTGATGAGTTGGAGATTTCGTGTTTCAGCCTATTTTCCGTCGGGCTGAAGAGAGTCAATACCTTATCAATCAGCCAATGTACTACCATTATTCGCGCTAATTGCACAATCATGGCTGCCTAGTGGGCTTGGCCAATTATTGTGCGACTATGCAGCCGCTAGCCCCCAAACGCAAGCACAACCACGGAGGACAATGGGAATAATGCATCCTCGCTCTGTCCCATCGGATTTGCGGCGCTGCATTTGAGACACTGGGAAATGTATATTCTTTTCAATCAAACTTCCATGCTGGAGCCATCATTATATATTGCTATGCCTTTAAAAATATCACAACCCTCGTTCGACCCAAAAATTGTCTAGAAATCTTTCTGAATTAGAATCGCTCTTTTTCGTCCCATCAGTATTTTGTAAAGGCCTTGGTCAAGCTATGAATTTATGATGAACCTCTCCTGTTGTATATCTGCCCCCTACGTCTTGACGATTCATCCGTGGAGGGCTGATTGCTGACCAATCAATCAGACATGTTAGTTTGTGTACATCCACGGCGTTGATGTTGTTCTGACTGCGGTGGTGGAGCAGATTTGGGCACCGGTACTTTATCTAGCCACTAATAGCCACATTTCGGATCATGATCTGATCGCCAAATGCTGAATCACATGTGCATAAACTAAAACGGGTCTCCCAGCTCGAAAACTTTGTCGGCTATGCTAGTCTACCTTCATCCAGGTTAGTATTTCTGGGACGGAGTATTGAAGCGGCTGGGCGCCCTTCACGCCAAGCGGCGAAATGCCATGCTCCTCCTGTTCTACGTAGTAGATGCGAGAGAAACTGCCAATAAGATGGATAAATATTGATTCGGCACTTGATTGGAATACAAAAACGCCCGGTGGGTGCCGCTATATCTCACCTGAGCAACTATTGGGTTCTAGACTGCCAGGTCTCAGTTCAGCTGTCGCGCCCGATCCACTAGACTCCTTTTTGAGTCAGTGAAAAGCGAAGACAAGTGTCCCCATGGGAAAGGCCAGCTAGTAAAGTGAGAAATTGATTTTTTCGTTTTGAGAATCCAAATAGAGGGCCCATTGACTTGCATCGTATTGTTCGATGCTGACAAAGGCTCAAAGATTTCTATCGTATGAGCGAAACCACTTCTTCAGCCTTTAGAAAGCATCAACTCACCATCGCTACCTACATTGGCACCACAAGGATGCATAGTAAAGTGGTCATTATTGGCTCCGGGCCTGCTGCTCACACCGCTGCTATCTACTTGGGTCGAGCTGGGTTGGAACCTGTCCTCTATGAGGGTTTCTTAGCTAACGGCTACGCTGCTGGTGGTCAGCTAACTACCACTAACGAAGTCGAGAACTTCCCCGGATTTGCCACAGGTGTGATGGGTCAGGAGTTCGTGGACAGGATGAAGGAACAGTCGATTCGCTTCGGTACGAACATAATCTCAGAGACCATCTCCAAGGTCGATATGTCCTCTCGTCCATTCAAATATGCCAGCGAGTGGAGCCCCGGTGAGATGCACACTGCAGATGTCATCATCCTCGCTACCGGTGGCATAGCCCGCCGTCTGAACATCCCCGGCGAGAGCACATACTGGTCAAGCGGTGTGAGCCAGATGGCCATCCTCGACGGCGTTGGACCTAAATTCCGCAATAACTCTCTCTATGTCGTCGGTGGTGGCGATTCGGCTGCTGAACAGGCTATGTATCTCGCAACGTACGGTGGCAAAGTCACCGTCCTCGTACGCCGCGACGTTCTACGTGCCTGCCAAATCATGGCACAGCGCCTTTTGAGCTGCCGCAACATCACCATTCTCTTCAACACTGAGGTCATCGAGATCAAGGGTGGCGATGACATAGTAACCCAACTAGTTATCAAAAACAACAAGACGAGCGAGCAAAAGACGGTCGAGGCCAACGGTCTGTTTTACGCCATCGGCCAGAACCCTGCCTCAGAACTTGTAAAGGGCCAGATCACCACGGACAAGGATGGATACATCGTCACCACTCCCGGCACCACCAGGACAAATATTGACGGTGTCTTCGCCGCGGGTTTTGTCCAGGACAAGCTCTACCGCCAAGCCATTACCAGCGCGGGCACTGGATGCATGGCTGCCCTGGAGGCTGAGAAGTTCATCTCTGGGCAACAAAAATGAGGTTGTCAAGATGGTATAAGGGGTAACTTCCATAAAACCATCATTGAATATCTAGATACAATTCAAATGTTGAAAATGTGAGGGTAAATGACACCCAAACCAAGTGGATAGATGAGACTTCTAAAACCACTTGTTTTGTGGTTAATGCCTGAGCTGCCCCAAGCTGTCATGAGCTATTCTGAGCTATTCTGAGCATGGCTGCTTCTACCCGTGACAAAGCCAAGAGCACACTATAGTTTTTTTTTAAAACGATATTTATGAGATATTTCGAGGGCTTTGCATAAGGACTTTGACCATTAAATTTAATAAATGAAAAACGCCATGGTGTGACTCTTAATAAGCTATAGAGGCAGTGAATAACTAATATGAAGGTCTCTTGCTACTTGCCTAGAATATCCCCATCCAGAGGCCTCGCTGGGTTTCTAAATCACACCGTACAATATAACACCAAGTACTCACGTGAAAGAACAAGAGCTGACTAAGGTTTTCCAATCTGAAGTTTACGTGTCAGTCTGGATGTCAGTCCAACAGTCACGGAGCACCCTGTGCCCCACGTCACTTCTGCATCCAGATCCGGAGTAGAGCTGGAGGCCCCAGTTGTTCGAAGCTCCCTCGGTGGGGAAACATCTGTCCAGGACAGCTGGTACCTCCCAATACCGTCCTCCAATATAGTAGCCGCTGCTGTATACATTGTCGTAGCCTCTATAGTTTTAAAGTTTAAGTTTGGTACTTTAAAGCTGGTAGACCATAGCCGTTTGGGTCATTACCTTTGCAATTAGGCTTTGGACTGCATCAAAACCGCGTTTGTGTTCTGGAGTGGTTGGGACAATTACTGATTCTACGTATAGTTTACCCTGGGCACTCTCTTGTCCGCAATGATCACCCATTTGATCCTATCCCTTGTTTTTTCCCCCACTCAAACTTAACCATCGGAGCCCGCGCGTGGCGACGCCACAACCAGCAAAGCCGGCAATAATATGTTTCCTACTTTTTTCAATAAAAGGAAACGCCATTGCGATTCTCCACGTCCATAGACCAACTTATATTCTTACTGGTACTCTGAACAATCTTCTGCCCTGCGCAGCCGCTCCGCCACAATTGAATAGCCGTTGTCCTCTGCCCATTTGCGTGCTGATTTAGCAAAATTTCCGACTAAATATGCGTCCGCCCCTTCTTGGAGTAGCCGCTCGACAATAGCAAGATTTCCCCCTTCTGCTGCTGCTTGAAGTGCTGTTCTCCCAGCATACAGTCCTGCTGCCGCATTTACATTTGCATTCTCCTGAAGCAAACGCTCGATCACAGCAACATGGCCACCTGCCGCCGCTGCTTGGAGCGCGGTTCTTCCTTCTTCTCTTGCTGCTTCCACATTTACATCTACTTTCTCCTGAAGCAATCTCTCTACAACAGCAAGATGACCGCTTCCTGCTGCTGCTTGAAGTGCCGTTCTTCCTCTCCAAGGTGCAGCTTTTGCATTTACATCTGCTTTTTCTTTGAGTAGCCGCTCTATAATAGCAAGATGACCAGCCCCCGCTGCTGCTTGAAGTGCTGTTCTTCCATCATAACGTCCAGCCTCGGCGTTTACATCTGCATTTTCCTGGAGCAGCCGCTCCAGAATGGCAAGGTGAGCCCCTTCTGCTGCTGCTTGAAATGCTGTTCTTCCAGCATGCAATGCTAGTTCTGCATTTACACCTGCATTCTCCTGGAGCAGTCGCTCCATAATAGAAATATGACCAGCTCCTGCTGCTGCTTGGAGTGCGGTTCTTCCCCCCTCTTCTTCCGCTGCTTCCATATTTACATCTGCTTTCGCCTGGAGCAATTGCTCTACGATGGCAAGATGACCGCTTCCTGATGCTGCTTGAAGTGCTGTGTGTTTTGCATAACGATGTGCTGTTTTATTCACGTCTGCTTTCTTAGAGATGAGCCAGTTTACTGTGGCTTCGTGGCCAAGTTCTGCTGCCCATATGAGGGGTGTCGCGAAATGCTTGTCCTCAAGGTCAAACTCGTAGCGTCCCATCTGAAACAGTAAATTTGTCATCGCCTGATGGCCACCTTCAATTGCCCAAGAAAATGGTGCAAAGAGATAACGTGTTTGGATCATAATTCTATCAGTATCATTCCTGAAAAGAAACAGATCAGCCATCTGATTGTACTTTTCCCCGATTTGATTGAATATAGCTGACAACTCTTGCTCGTTTTGTGGTGCTTCCCAGTCCCCAAGTTGAAACGCTGCCTCATATAGCGCTATACCTTCATGAAATCTCTCTTGTGCCGTTTGAAATGCTTCGCCATCTGTTAATGCAAGTGCACAATTCCAGAGGCGGGTAGCTCCGTCTAGTAGCTCCTCTAGTTCTGTATCTGGAGTGGATCTCCAGTCATTTGACTCTACCCAGTTTTGATAGCTGATGTCTTGTGACACATCTTCTGCAGAATATCTCCAGTCCCAGATAAGTACGAACTCTCTTGCAGATAGATTGACCTGTTTTTGGACCTCTAGCCAACTGATTTCATGTCTCCGTTTTTGATACTGAGTGGCGGAGTAGCTTCAATAACGAGGATATCCGCAAAATCCCTGCATATCCGAATAATTGTAGGCCTTGCAGCATTTTCAAGTAAAAAGACAAGATCGCCGGCCCGTAGGGGTCTTGCGGAATCTTGAAGGGTCCACAGAGTCGTATCATCGTCATCTTCGTCATTTTCGCCGTTCTCGTCATTCTCGTCACTTGACGGGTATTCTGGCAGTATGGATAAATCTCTCCAACACACTTTTACTTGTTGTGTATTGTCGAAGCGAGTATTGTCATCGACTGATATTATTCTTCCGAGTATGTAGCCCTTGCCCCGAATCACTGCGGCTTCCGTGTTTTCTCTGGTCTCTACTTGTACTTTATCAGACAGAATGAATCTCACTAGCCGCGCAAAGAGCTTGTCAAAAGGAAGTTTATAATCAGGCAAAAGATTAGATTTGCTCATGTCATCAGAACTCATACCAAGCAGGGCATAAACTTTATCTCGAGGCTCAGATGCTTCATGCGAACAAAACATGTCCATCAGCCTGCCCATCGGACAGATGCCTTCGGAGGCAGCGTCCAATCCTTGTCGGGTTGATCTGAATGTTGCACCTCTCATGAGATAGGTGACAGGCCTAATTTTACGTTGCAATGCCCGCAGGTTTTTAGAAGTCTCCAGTGGTTTCCTGATTGAATCAATGGCTAAAGAAAAAACATAGCCATCGAGTAACGAGTTGCCGCATAGAATCTGGATACGTCGAGCAGCGGCAACTTCTTGGAGTACCTAGATTAACTAATTAGTATCTGAACAATGTAACGGTACATGATTCATGTTGGTGCATACCCATATTCGCCGGAACCAGGCTCGCTGAAGCAGCGGAGCAATTTTGGCCTAGAGTGTTCCATCCTGCAGATGGACAGGGGCTCTCTTGCTGGCTATAATGCGCAATTCTTCCAACGCTTCGTCGCTCCTGTCGGCTTGTATTCCCAGCCAAACGATTACGCAATTCGCATGAGCATAAATATTATACATGAGTCGAATCTGCTGTTCCTTTTCTTTTTGGTCATCTTGGTTGATACAAACAGCATCTGCCCATATGATTCGCTCAAGGTGGCGATGTCGAAGATGCAATAGTGCATGGAATAAATTACTAGTTATAGCCAGGCGGTGCTGAATTGGGGTTTCCAGTAAGATGAAGTTGGTCATTTCGGGGTTTCCCCATGCGTAGGAGAGAGCTTCGTAAAAAAGAGGCTGTGCTAGCACTTCATCCAGGTCAAGGTGTAGCAGTTGACCGCGGATTGGAGCGTGTTGGTCCGCGGAAGGCAAAAGGCGGAGTAACCGTATGCTGTCCGGCTGCGTCAAAGCCTCGTAGCAATACTCGGAAGCCATGGGTTGGAAGATGGTCGCCTTGTGAGTGGCAAACTGCGCTTTGATAAAAACGCTCTTGGACCGAAGATGAATCATTTGTAGAAGCAAAGCATTCAGTCTCTGAGGCGTTTGGGCCGCTGCTGCCTGAAGCGTCTACACATGACTGCGGTAGTGGACGCTAGTGGGGCTCACGCAACTCGCCACGACCATGCTTCTTCAAGGCCTAACTAACCAACACTGCCGAGAAAGTTCCCGTTCCCCTGTTGTAGTTGGGTGATATATTTTTTGCAAATAACCCATTCTCTCTCCAATGTCCTCATGTAACAAGCATGGCTGGATTCAATATTCACTCCTGCACATAGCGCCTCTACCAGCCAGGGTTTGCCTAATAAACCGGGTGCATCATCGACATTAGCCATTTTCACACCAATCGCGCATCCGCCGAAACGTCGAGCTTCAAACGGCGCGGGCCAAAGAAAAGAAAGCACCAGGAACACCATGGCGAAATAGCGTTGGGCAGGGATGTAGCATGCTTTTCTTTTGCCATCTTCAACGGTGATAGTAGTGGAGACGGGGGCGGCGGAGACGGAGGCCGTTGTTACTGGGCAGCCAAGGATCCCAGAAGCAAATCATTGAAGATCAGTTGATCATTAACTCCAACAGTGAAAATTGTGATCTACTCCCTCCAGGTTGGAGCTGCACACATAGAGTTACATCATGCACATGCATCACAAGGTCCGCACAGCTCGGCAAGTCAACTCCGCATCCTAATCACCAGGCGATGCAATATATTTTCCTCAAAAGCTACACTAGGGGGTTTCGATAATAATACAAAAATACTAAGCTAATTTAAATTTTAAAAAAAGCGAGCAAAGACCGGATGCATCATGTGGTGATTGCGCTCGTCTTCGTCTGGATATCATGATCAAAAAAGTGACCGTCAAGTCAGCTACTCCATTATACATTCAATAAAGATATTAGAGGTTCCGTGTCCCCATCCCACTTGCCCACCCGTTGCCAATAAACTCCCCAAAAAAAAGTAAAATGTAATGATGTAAAAGAGTAATTAAAGAGGCAGTAGAATTTGCTTTGTGCGACTAACCTAGACTGTCTCGAGGGGCACATCGGCGTCGACGGATAGCCTTCGGTCCTTGACAAACTTGGGCCATGTGTTTGTGAGCACGAGGTACTTGATGCTGGCCTCGGAGTCGTCAAAGATGGTCTCGTCGAAGCCGCTGGGGATTTCACCCCAGTAGAGTGCCTTGTCGCCGATGATGTCCATGTCGGTTCGCTTGTCCATGATGATGGCTGTTTCCGAGCCGTGAGAAGACACGGCATCGTGGCGGTCGGGTCCGGCAATCAGGTCAAAGGGGATGGCAGGGTCAATGTCGACCTTGTCACCGAAGAGAATGCGGGCGGGGTCTTCAAAGACGGCCTCGAGCTTCTTCAGGTCCTGCGAGGACAGGTTGATCTGGAACTCGGCGTCGCGGGCGCTGATAAAGTTTGTGTAGATGCGGAGGGCACTGTTGAAGCGCTCGCGGACGAGCTCCTGGATGTCATCGTCCTTGGAGCGCGCAGGGTCGCGGACCGAGGGAGGCAGCGACGACTTCCACTCGGTGACGGAGCGCAGGAAGGCAATGTTCTCGCCCGAGAAGTCGCGGAGGGCCGAGAACTTTTGCAGCGGCTCGGGGTTGCGCTCGAGCACGTACTCGAGGGCGCCCATGGTCAGGATGCTCTCGCCGGAGCTGTTCTTGGAGTCCTTTGTGAAGGCGGTAAAGGCGGAGCCGGCGACGGTGGTGGAGCCGGTGGCCGTGGAGCGAGAGCTCTTGCCGATGCCCTTGTTGTTGAGCTCCCACTGGGCGATGGAGTCGAGCGTCTCCTGACGCAGCGTCTGATGCCTCATCACTTCCCAGCAAGGAAAGAAGACGGTAAAAATCTCGAGCATCATGATGGAGACGGCGATCCTAGGTTATGGTCAGCGCGTGGGCGCGCGCGCGGTGGGACGGATGCGGGACAGCCAACTTACCACTGCGGAGGAATCCAGCACTTGTTAACGGATGCCATGCCCGGCACGTACAGGGCAACCAACCACATGGGAGTGGCGTGAAGGCTGATCATGGACGTTAGCAAACTTTGCCTGTCTCAGGTGCGAGATGACGATTTACTCACTTCGCAAGACAGCATGCGATTGTCTGGAATCTCCATCCCTGCGTGTCGTGAATTCCGCGCGACTCCCAGAGGATGACGGGGGCAACAATCCAGGCCCAGAAGAACTGCCAAAACACAGACGGCCACCTGAGAGCTATTAGTCGCACTTCCCATTGACGCAGCCTGTTTGATGTCTCGCAACTCACCACTCCCATCCTCGGCCCTGGTTCGACTTTTGTTCCGACACGCTGCCCGTGACCTCGGTTCCCGGGATGCCAAACGACTTGTGGAATTTACGCGAGACAAGGAACATGAAGATTGTCAGGAAGAACTTGGCCATTGTTAGCACACACATGCATCAAAATGAATGTGTTTGTCAACTTATACCTGCAGAGCCATACCGATACCAACAAGGATGATGATCTTGCGGTTGTAGTCCTGGGCCCGGAAGCGACCCAGATAGGTGGTAGGCTTCGGTTTCCGAACGGGCTGCTCGGGGACCTTTTCTTCGGAAAAGAGCTTCCTCTGCGTCTTTGCGACGTAGAGAAAGCGGCTGTTGGATGCGTGAAACAGGGCTATGCCAAACGGCAGCCATATGCTCATGATCCAGTACTCGACGACGGCGGGGGCGAGCGGGCCGTAGCAGTAGCCCGTCTGGACGGCGCCCCAGTACAGGTGCAGAAAGATGATGGCGATGAAGGAGAGCGGGAGGGCGCGGATTCGGAGCATGGGCATGTCGCGGCGGCGCCAGAGATATGTCATACCGAGAGCCAGGAGAACAGTCCAGGTGAGGGCGAAGACGATCCAGAAGATGCCCAGGCCGTCGAGCTGGGCCCTGGGAGCAGCCATGACTGAGCCGGTTGAAGCCATGATTGATTGATTGGTGTTGTTGTTCTTGTTCTTTCTTTCTTCCCCTTCTCTTCTCTTCTCAACTCTCAACACAGCACAACACACACACACAACACACACAAACTAACACACTCTACTTCTCTCTCCTCTTCTCAATTCAAGACGGATAGAGTCAAGCGGGTGAAAGGATGGGCGAACAGGTGGAGAGCGACGGTAAGGAACGTGGTGCTGAAAGGAATGTGATCAGGGCCCCGTTGTCATGGTAGACGGAGAGGGCCATGAGTTATGTATCACGAACGAGGGGTGACGGGAAAAGGAAAACGAGGGTTAAGGAACGACGGAGCGTGTGTGCTCTGGAGAGGGAGAGGAAGCGAAAAGGAAGGAAAAGAAAAGAAACGTCTCACCTTGTCGAGAAATGCCGTCCGGGGGCCGGATGGTGCGTGGTGCGTGGTGCGTGGTGTGGGGGGAGGGGCGTGAGAGACAAGGGCGACAAAGGGCGTTCAGCAGCCCGCGTGCGCGATCCCTGCGACGAGCTTTTCCGCGAGATACGGGAGCCCTCGATGGCGTCGATCCCATCTCGTTTTCCTGCTAGGGCTGTTTGTCTGCTGCGCCGGGGGCTGCTTTGACGGCATGTCAATCCATCTGGCCGGATGATGCTGGGACGCAGACAGCCAGACAACCAGCACACGCCCCCCTCTCTCTGCTCGCTTTCTTCTCCTCCGTCTCCTCTTTCAGCATCACGTTTTGTGCAAAATGCAGATCGTCACAATCAAATGTGGCCAACCAATGCCTGGTTCAGGTCCGCAAGGGCAGCACTGTTGGTGGCTGAGACATGCCGCTGGGATCGACACAAAAAACACTGGGCCCCTCGTGGGCCAACCAGAAGCCGCCGTCTCGTCCTCAAGTCAACCGGGGGGAGATCGACATGGGGGGGGCCTCCCCCTCTCTGCCCATGAATTGCTGGAATCGGCCCTGTTTACGGTTGGTGAACATGTGCCAGAAACTCTCAAGCCACCACATGTTTCCCGAACCCAATTGCTGGGATTTTCTTTTTTTTTCTTGATGTATGTGGCTATCCACACCAAGCAAGGCACCGCGCATTCTGTTTGCTGCTTGCTCCATCTTCACTTTCCCCCATCTCCACTCCTCGTCCTTCGCTTTCCACCTTTCCTTTCTTTTTTTGCCCTGTAAACTCTTCAGCCCAGGAAAAAGCAAACTCCAGCACCGCATCCGCCCTTGCCATATGGCTTTTGGCACGGTGGGGAAGGGCCCTTGAGAGGCGGCGTTAACCGTGGCACTCGAGATCCGCCGAGACATAACCTAGGGCACAGCCGGTTTTACCCCATGTCCCCTTCCTGAGGCGCGTGGTCGCCCCGACGAACAAGAGGGCCACAGAGTTCGCGGATGCCGTCACAATAGAAACGGGTCGTTCCGCTAGCGCGTCCTCTTTTTTGCACGCGCAAAGGACGGCATCCGCGCAGAACAAGCCACACTGAACCTATCAGGCCAATCGCCTTGCACCATCACCTGCATCCTGACAGCTGCTTCGAGAAAATGACTGCGCTATTCCCATCACTTGACCCCGTGCAAAGATGACGATTCATATTTGGTGTTTTCTTTTGGCCGTTTTTTGAGGCCCCCTCTTCCCGCATATGCCATGTCAGCGGGGGTTCTCGCGGCCGGCATCCAATACCGTCATCACCATGATGGCATAATGGCAACAGCAAACAACACAGCCCTCGCAGTTGTCTTTGTCACATATAACACACACACACACACACACACACACACACACACACACACAAACCTACACACCACTGGCACAATGAGACCAGGCCAGGGAGGGAAGGGCCCCTTGTCCGGGAAGTGGACCTCGTGGCTTCCGCTCCCGCGCACCGTTTCCACCGGCATTCCGTCCCGACGCCATGCAATGCATTGTCTTGTCATACATAACATGTAGGTACCCTCTGCCGTGCATCGTCTCGGCCCCCTCGCATGGACAGTCATTGCATTTTTTGGAACAAAAACGGTCCTGAGCGCGGTACGTCCCTCGCAGCAATCGTCATCTGCATTTCCCGTATACGAATAAAGAGACCAGCTCGGACGACTGATGTATAGTGTGCACGGGGAGGGAGGGGAGGGTCTTGGTCTTGGTCTTGGTCTTTTTGTCTTGGATCGCTTGCCGGCCACCAAAAAAAAAGCCACTTTCACATATTTGATTCAGGCCAAGAGCTGGCAAGAGGTTGATCATTTCCCCAAAGACTCGCCACTTGCAAGCAATTCGCTTAGCCTTAGCGTCGTGCCCAGGGTCCAGGGGTTGACCATCTCCCCGTAGCCAATCCATCTCTCGCCTGGTCCCCGGTCCTCTGTTGTTTTTTTTGTTTTTTGGCTGCGCACTCTCCCCTGTATTCCCTCTTGGTTGCCTTGCCATGGCTAGCCCACATCACATATCGCCGGCGTCTTTCGCTTGCAAGCCCTGTTGATCCCCCTCACCCCCAAAGCGATGGAAGGAATCCATCCCACCACTAGCCAAGATTCGATCCCCATGCAAAAACTCCCTTCGGGCCCATTGTCACGGTGTCGATCTGCTCCCCAAAAAAGGTGATCTCAATCTTGCCTGCCAAGGCCGCGCTTTTTCGGGGTGAACAGACGCACCTAGCGTGCTGTAGTGCGCGCCGTCGTTGCCAGTGGAGTGATGCGCGGTTCCGGTGGGCTGGCTTTCGGATCTGCCGATGGCGAGATTTCCATTCGCGTCCTGCCATCAGAGATAGCGTTTCCTGTCAGATCCATCCATCGCATGTTTCTACCTACCAACCAACGCAGCTAGCTAACCAACCTCTAATCGCTGTGCGTGATTCGGCGTCGGCTCCAGCCGCACATGGCCTCGTTACCATTCCCACGGATAGGCCTTGGAATCAAGAATGGTTGTTGGTTCTGCTGCCAGCTCAATAGCATCATCGTCGTCTAATGCCCAAGACACGCATCGCATCGCATCACGCACGCGTCCCGTATATATTTTTGCTTTTTTACATGGTTGCACTCGCTTCCAAAAAGCCATGTCCATCACAAGAAATGCATGCACACATCCATCGTCGATTTGCATTTGCCATATGCCTGCCCTGCCCTGCCCAGCCAGCTGAAAAAAAGCCCATGACGTCCTCGGTCTATCCCCATCGCCCCATTCGCCCGACCTGAACTACGCCGCCCATCACAAGGCCTTTTTCCCTTGGCCATCAGGACTGACAGGCGACAGGTCAGTTAGCGGGGAGAACAAGATTGCGTAGTGGGCCAGATCGACAGCGCCCAGGGTCCCCCTTGAGTGCGTCATGCAGGCCCCAGAGCCTTTTTTGGAGTGCACCTTGGCCCAATATGGCAGTGACATTTGAATCCATCGCGCTAGGCCACCGGCGAATGCATCCCATTGCTCCCCAAAGTTCGCCTCTACCTTTTTCTTTCTCCCACCGGACGAGAAGGCTCTGACCCTCAATAGCGACAGCTTGGACCCAGCCGCCGTCAGGAACACCTAGAAAGTTCCCCATGATGGCGGTGGAAAAAAGGGCGCCGACTCCAAGGCAAGGGTGGCTTCGGCCCGAACGAGGGAGGTGACCTGACTGCAGCGCGGGGTTGGTTGGGCCGTGACAACCGCCGCTCTGTCGGGACGGAGACGGACGGCACCAGCTCGGACAAAGTAAGAAAGAGGCTTGTCTTCTCTCTCTTTTTTGTCCTTGTTTCCTTTTTTCTGTTCCTTTTCCACGGCGTTGCAAGGGGAGGGAGGGGAGAATAAAAAAGCAGGGTCTCAAACAGGCGACAGTTTAACCGTGTCGCACCTCGGAACGCCCATGGCTGCTCTGTGATTTATGATACATGATAAAATGCTCCGCCCTCCAAAGTGTGTCACTGTGCTTCTTCCTGTGGCCGCGGCAATTTATTGAAACATGCTAGACAGTTTCTTGTCGGGCCAAGCACGTGCATCCCGAAACTTTTCCACCACGCCCCTCAGCGCTCTCCGTTCGTAGTGATCTGTAAAGAAATCTCCGTAGAGCTCCATCCCGAAGGCGGCATGGACCAGGGCCGGAGGACACGCCGGGTGGCACAGGCAGATGCCACACAGATCGAGAATCATTTGCCGCACCTCGTTCTCAATCTCCCGCCATCGCGCGCGCGTCGTCGATTGACCACTTTGCGGGACGAACAAAAAATAAAATGTTAGACATGATACGAGAGAGGCCCCTCAATCTCGGGCATATATTCCCCCAGGGCTGGCTTGTTTTGACTTACACTAGAAACGGGTTCTCCGCCATCAGCACCATCTTGGCAATGATTGTGAGCTGGATGCTCGTCACCTCGAGCGCCGACGAGTACCATATGGTGGGGAATATCTCCCCGTTGGATCGGTCGGCCTGGCGTCGAAAAAACGGCTGGAATTCGCGGAGTGCCTCCTCCTCGAGCTGTTCACCCTGTTTCTGGAGTCGCACTAAAAAAGATGGGGAAAGATTGTCCATTAGCAACAACGTACTCTGCCAAAAAGGTGATGTGTCACTTGTGTCGCTGGTGTCACTTACGCCACTCCCGTTCAGACCCATCCGACCAGCGCCATTTCGCGACCTGTGCCGTGTGTAGGACAATTTTATTAGCTTTGGATGCGCCCAAACCATATTCGGGCTCGATGACCATCTGGGGCGGGTGTCTCCGCGTAAACGAGTGAAAAATCTCCTGTCGCACCGCCATCCAGTACGCGGCTTGCATCAGAGGCCGGCGGCCAAACAGCGCCTGCGAAGGGGCGCTTCTGAGAACTGCGTCGATTACCGCCAGAAAATTGGGCTGTCTCTTCGAGCGCGAATCTGTAGACCCGTCATCTGTAGTGCCGTCTCCATCTTCCGCGTCATCTTCATCGTCAATCTCTTCGAGCTGTCTCAGAATGACGGCCGTGGCGATGATGCTCTCTAGGCGTTCGTCATCCTGGATATTGTGAAAGTTCCGCAGCGCCGGTATGCACTTTAGAGTGTACTCGACGGCGTCGTGCGGCGTGAGGTTGGGGAGCAGCTGCCCCTGGTACAGTATGCCCTGTGGTGTTTTGAACTTGGGCAGCCGGGTGAGGTGGCGGGCTGCGAGCGCGAATATGGCGTTGAGCAGCGGCGGGTGGTGTCTCGCCCTGATGGGAACTATCACCTGAAAGTGTCTCTTTTCATCACACAGGTCAAACTAGCAGCAGGGGTCAGCGAGGGCCAGATGCAGGGGCTCAAACGGCCTGTCTTACCCAATGTGAGAGGTCTTCGACAAAGTATCGCAGCAGACAGGCCTCCTGAGGGTCTGTCAGAGGGAAGCCCGACGTGTCTCCGTTGCGGTACAGTGGAACATTGTTGGTCGGGGAAAGGGGTGATTTATCTGCAGTTTCGTGAGTTCGACCGAATGGCTGGGAGGCCAGGTCTTGATTGTGACCAGAGATATCCGAGTGAGTTGTTGAGCCGGGAGAGTCTTCACTCAACGGCGCTTGCCACTGCTGATTGCGGTAGCCATGAGTGACCCGGGCTGCTGCCGTTGCTGCACCTGCTGCATCTTTGCCTCTTGATGGCCCGTCACGGGCGCCTCCATCGAATACCGGTGCAGAGTTCAGTGACGATGTGTCGCTAAATGCCGTAGACGCGCCCAGCGCAGGCGGTGCCGATACGCTCGCCGGCTGGCCATGGCCGAGGAGGGCGCCTGTGCTGCGCTGGAGGCTCTCGTCGCCAACGCGAGAGTCTAAGGAAACTAGACAGAGCCCAGTCAGCTCGTGCGCGAAGAAGCGGTCTGCGAGATGAGGCTTCATACATTCCTTGATCCCGCCGCTCACCCACCTCTGGTCGTTGTTGAATGGGGCCGTCGAGGCGTTCCTGAAGACCGTCTTCTTGGCCGGACGGGTGCACGTCAGGTTCCGGGCCTGGCAGCGGCGGCACTTGGGCCTGGCCTCATCGCCTGAGGGTCAATTGGTTAGCAACTCAAACATGGCACCATTGTGTATGCCCTCGGCACCCACTCGCCCGCCCCGTGTTGCATCCTTGTCTGCACGGTGCCAAATCAAGAGTCGGGACTTACATTTAACGTGCTTTTCTGTGGCCCTGGTCAGCCCACATTCGCAGGAGCGGAGTATCAACTGCTACTGCACCTTTACACTGGAGACATGGCCTCTTTGCCAGTGGCATTTTGGAGTTGACCAGGCCTATGGCACGACGTCGTCGGTTCTCCCTCCCGCCAACCCCGCCATTCCCCAGGATCTTCACTTTGCTACCCCCATCACGTGACACAATCTCGCCCTTCTCGCCGAAACCCTGCATTGGAGCTCCGTTACCCTACACTGAGGCCACATCGTGAGTTTCTTGGTGGGTTTGCCTTGATGCGCGCTATTTCTGCCATGGTAGCTTTGTTAAAAAATATTCGATCCAACGGTCAAACTCTAGATTGCGTCCCTTGTAGAAATTAGATGGATGGAATTCGTCCCATCAGCCACTAAACGCCATGGATTCTTTCATTCTCACCATGAACCGAAGCTAGCCACATCTTAGTCAGCACCATGTTACGACTGACGTCTCTCCTTTATTCCAACCGTACATCCATTTTGCAGCGAATCGCGCTGAACATGCCTAGACAAACAAGGTCTGCATCCAGACGGCCCACAAAACCACCGCCTCCGGTCGCCAAAAAAGAGGCACCCGCGGCCCCCACCGATCTCGAGAGCCAAGTGTTTGACGACGCGACTGCCTGGGAATCCTGGCTGCAGGACAACCACGGAACACACACCGGGCTATGGCTCAGGTTCGCGAAAAAGAACTCGGGCGTCACGTCCGTCACGTACGACGAGGCGCTGGACGGCGCGCTCTGCTATGGATGGATTGACGGTCAGAAAAAGACGTACGATGAGCAGTACTTTATGCAGCGATTCACGCCCCGGCGCAAGGCGAGCATCTGGTCGAAGCGCAACGTCAACAAGGTCGCCGCCCTGGTAGAGGCCGGCCGCATGAAGCCCTCTGGCCAGGCGGAAGTGGACGCGGCCAAGGCCGACGGTAGATGGGAACGCGTATACTCGTCGTCGAGCAACGCCGAAGTGCCGGCCGATTTCCAGGCCGCGCTGGATCGCAACAAGCCCGCTGGGGACTTCTTCAAGACCATCAACAGGTCCCAGCGCTATTCTTTTCTTTTCAGGCTCGAGACGGCAAAGCGTCCCGATACGCGACAGCGTCGCATTGAACAATTTGTCGCGCTTCTTGCTGATGAGAAGTGCCTGTGAGGCTGTCCTGGGCGCATTCCGCATGCAGCTGGACTATGCAATGGCACAAAATGCTGGGTGGATCCAAAGTTAGTCAATAGCAGGGCCACATCACCTTAATCTTGCTAGACCTTAAATTGTTCCACGGAAAATACATTTGTAATTGCAAGGCATGGTTTGAGTCAGCGCAAATGAGAACCATCTGGCGTGACTACCTTGGCCAATGTCTTGGATCTAATTTGAACAAGCCACCGGAGATTCTTAGCTGACGAGATAAACACGACCAACTCTAAATGGCTACTTTCAAATTGTCAATTCATTCTTTGCTGTGGTTGGCTTATCCTGATCCCTGGTGACGCCGTGGGAGCCGTTGACAGATCCTTTTATTTTTATTTTTATATGTACCAGCCAGCCATGCGCTAGACCAGCCCACGGAGGTATCTGCACAAGATACCCTGAAGTCCGCGGACACTGTAAAGGGCGTCCAAAAATCATGGCTCGGATCACGAAAGCCGGTACCAGCAGGGACCTGAGCTACGAGATCTGTGTCTGATTGGCGCGTTGTGAAGCCCAATATGTATCTCGCAGGGATAGGTAGGTACACAGCGCCGAGCACAAAGAGCAAAGAGCAAACTGCACCAGCTAGAGATGGTTTGGGATGCCGTTTTATAGACAAAAAAGTAATATAATAAAATTGAAATCTAAAATTGGGAGTACACATTGGAAGGATACAGTGTGATGAATACTCAATCTAGTTCATCTCGATCGAAGGAGGGAATCTCAAACTGGAAACCCGGATTTTCGGAAAGAAGAGTTTATTGCATTGCTAAGCCCTGTTAGGTTAGGATCACCAAGGAGTAGCGCTTCTGCAGGCGCTCTTTAGAATTACGCGGGACAGTCTAAACTAGGCCTAGCAAGGTGTCTTTGCATTGTGGGAAAAAGGAGATCGGACTATTCGTATGATAGGGGTCAAGCGAGAGGGGCGCGGTGGGATTGCATATTTGAGCTTTACAAGTGTATAGATCCTACGCATGGCACCTCGGTCATTTCCTTTGTGGTGGATTTAAATCAAAGACGTTTCAAGATGAGAAAACTTGAGGAATAAAGATGTTGATTCGCCACCCTTGGCGCCAAATATGCCATGCCTGCCTGCTCTATCGTATTATTTTCTCCAAGCTAAATGTTTCCTGCCATACACATACAATATTAGAGACACCTTCCTTGGTCTTATCAATTCCAAAATGTCATACAGGAGAGATCTCATGACTTGATCAGCATCCCTCCCCATCTTCACTATTATAGAAGCGACTCATCATAGTCGTCTTCCTCATCCTCCTCTTCAGCCATGCCGTCGAAAAACATGCTCGCGCCGCCCCTTCTATCATCATCACTCTCGTCCTCATCTTCCGAGTCGCTTGCATTGTCATCCTCGCTTCCGCCTGGTTCAGATTCATTATCGATAGGATTGTCTCGTCGGTGTAAGCGAAGACGTTCCGCCAACGACATGCGAGGTGGTGATTTTTCTTCGTCTTCCGTCTCACTCTCTTCCTCACTTTCTTCACTCTCTCCAGATTCGCTTTCGCCTGAATCATCTTCTTCGGAATCAGATTGGACGACACCGCGTCTTTTAGAGCGTTTTGTCGCCGGCTGCTCAGTCTCCTTGTCATCCTCAGACTCGGAGTCGGAGATAACCGTTCGAGATGCTCGCCCTTTCCTTTCTGGTTGTACTGGAGCCTCATCTTCTGAATCGGATCCAACGACACGATTCATTCTGGACCGCTTTGGTGCTGGCTCTTCGTCCTCTTCTTCATCTGAATCTTCCACAATTCGTCGTTTCCTCGATCTGTTGACAAGTTCAGGCTCAGGTTCGGGTTCTGGGCTTGAAAACTGAGCCTCTGAACCATGACCTTCCGCATCGTCCCCTTCCTCATCATCATCGTCAGAGTCCTCCACGACCCGCCGTTTCTTCGTTCTGTTAACCAGTTCGAGTTCAGGCTCAGGGCTTGAGAACCGAGCCCCTTCACCATCCTCGGCATCACCAATGGAAATCTCATCGTCCTCATCAGGGTCGAAATGTTCGATTTCTCCATCGTCAATTCCGTCGCTTTCATACTGATCCAGATCTGTGCCGGACTCCGACTCCTCTTCGGCACCTGAATCTTCAGAGCTTTCGCTTTCCGAACCATCTTCAAATCCGTCTGATGTAATAAGAAAGAGCGATTCAAAGCGGCGCAAGCCTTTCCTGCCTTCGAATGCAATCATCGGCCAGGCGCCAATACCCCTTTCTTGCAATATTTTTGCATCCGCAGAGAGAACACTGTCTGCAAAGCCCTGTGGAATCTGAAATTTCGCAAAATCCGCATGGTTTTGAAGGTCAGGCCAGCAGTACAAGGACTCCAGATTCTCACCGTAGACAGGCCCTCTCTCGAAAGTTTCCACGTTGTGGCAATGTACCAATTCTGACGTGCACCAGACGAGCTTCTTTCGTTGAACACTTACACTTGTAGTGCATAGGAACAAAGCCTCGAGGCTTCTGAACTTGTGGATCAGGATAGGGATGACGCCGGCCCAGAAACGGTCCCTCAACTCCCATCCGCCGATGGCGAAATGCTTGAGACTGCTGAAACATTCGGGGAGGCGACATTGGTCAGCAGATTCGATATCCTCAAGATGACTCAGCCCGTTGAGTATGGGCACGTCCTTTTCTGGGTGAAATCGAATGATTGTGTCTGCATCCTCGGCCACGATGGGGATCGGGTCTGGGAACCGCTTGAGGGCCAAGGCGCGAGACTCCTGATGCGCGGCGAGAACAGCCCTGATGGCTTTGGTCTGATCGTAGAGGGCCATGCCATCAGATAGGCGCCAAGATCTGGCTGTCCCTTGATATTGATCGAGGTTGAAGTCGAACGTGAGGGCGCGAGATGTGAGCTCCGGACAGAAAAGTTCCCAAATTTTATGGCGCAACTCGATTGGAAGCCTTGAAAACTGCGGAAATGAGTAGCTGGGGCTTAGGTCGTCATCGTCGTCATCCTCGTCGCTCTCCTCAGTTTCGTCGCCCTCTTCGGCCATATCATCGAGGAATCTCTGCGTCTCGGACTCCTCGGATTCGGACTCGGCGCCAGCCTCTGAGGATCCATCGTTGACTTCGGATCCTTCGTCGGAGCTGTCGTGAGCGCTCTCGTCGTCTGACGGATTTCTCGACATTTTTTCCCTTTCCCGTTTTGGATGAGCGGCGATGATTCGCGCTCACTCGTCGTGCACTACGCGCCACGCTCAAGGTTTGATTGCCCACGGGGCCCACAATGGGAGCGAAATCACGTGATTAATTCAGGGATGAGAGTGGTGCTATCACGTGCATAGTCATTTGACTCGGAGGAAATTATCGCCGCTTTGCACATCTCGGTAAATGCTCGCTCCCCGCAAGCCCCGTTGGTGCGTCAATGGCTGCTGACGGCAACATCTCGCAGCCGTGAAGGTTTCCCTTTTTCCTTTTCCTGCTGCCATGGCTGGGCGCGATGCCCAATGATTGAATAAGCCCTCTACATGGTGACTTCAGCATGCTTCAGCAGGCCCCGCCTTATGCTGCAGCTTTGTCAGGTACCAATGGCTTGCGCCTAGGCTGAATCCTTCCAGGGACCCACGCCGCCAATTCGCACAGAGTCCCCCACTCAGATGGTCTTGGCGTTTTCCGATGCGCCGAGCTAGCGAGCAAAGATTGGTAAGGCATTGAAAATGCGACACTAGGATCCGATTCGTGTTGCCAGTGACGTTCTGCATCACTCATTTTCGCATTCGGGGATAACGATGGAGGGAGGGGCTGAGAGTATATAAATCTGTAGAGAACCGTGGTGACGGAATTTTGAGTGCTGAGCGCAACACCAACCCGGTTACCCCTTTTTCATCTCATCTGCAATCAATTCCTCTCAAACACCACTACAATGTCGAAGCTTATCACCGTCTTTGGCGCCACTGGTAACCAGGGTGGCTCTGTTGTGCGAGCCCTGCTCAGTGACCCCGCTTTGTCTCGCGAATTCAAGATTCGAGGCATCACCCGCGATGTCTCGAAGCCTGCTGCTCAGGCCCTAGCTGCCAAGGGTGTGGAGGTCGTTGCTGTACGTTGATGCTAAAACACTTGTGTCTTGCAAAGATTGATTTGCTCATTTGCATTCAGGCCGACATGTCCACTATCGAGCAGGCTGCCCCCGCTGTTGCTGGTGCTCACACTGTCTTCCTTGTCACCAACTACTGGGAGAACGGATCTGGCCCTTCGGAGATTTCCCAGGGCAAGGCTGTCACCGAAGCTTGCAAGGCTGCTGGTGTTAAGCATCTTATCTTCTCCTCCCCGATAGTTTTAACTGTAATTTCACTTCTTTTTGCACATTCGTTCAGATAACCGATTGATTGATTATTTTCTCTATCTTCTTTGTCGATTTTTTTTTTTAGCTAACCTAATAAATTAAATAATCTAATCTATTTACTTTTTCTTTTTTTATATTTTTATTAAAAATCTTTTTTAATATTTTTAAAGTTTAATTTTATTTTTAATATTTAATTTAAGTAAGGCCTTTAGCTTTTCTTTTTATTAATTAAGGAAATTATTAATTAATCTTTTAGCTTTATCCTTTTGCTTTTATAGAATCTTAATTTTAAAGATTATAAGCTTACTTTTAATATAAATATTAAGATTTTTAATATCTTATTATCTAAAGTATTATAAAATAGCTTAATAAAATTAATTATTAATATAAAAATAATAATTTATAGCTTAAAACTATTTTTATTAATAATATTCTTAGTAAATTTAATAAAAAAATAAAAAATAAAATAATAATATTTAATTAAAATAATAATATTAGAATATATTTATTATTTTATTATATATTAATTTTAGCTAAATTAATTAATATATAGTAATCTAAGGAAGGTCTTATTTTTATTATTAGCTATTATTTTTAAAATTTTTATTATATATAATCTTTAAGTTAATAATTTAGTACAAGGGCAATTGTACTAAGAGATTAAAAAGTATAATAATTCATAGGTAACTATATTGACCTGTTCCAACAACAATAGGAACTCAAAAATTTGATCTCAATCTTATCTTCTCCTCTCTCCTTAATGTCACCAAGGCCAGTGGCGGTAAATTGCCCAACATCCACCACTTTGATGGTAAGGCCGAGATTGAAGAGTACATCCGGGCTAGCGGCATCCCTGCTACCTTTGTTTTGCCTGGTCTCTTCATGTCCAACATGTTTGGAATGATTCAGAAGAACGACGAGGGCGGTTACCGCTTCTCTCTCCCCGTGTCGGGTGACGGTGCTCAGGTGCCCCTGTTCGACTCTGCCGGTGATCTTGGTAAGTCTCAATAATCTTCACACAGGACTTAGCAAGGGCTTACATTCGGATAGGCAAATTTGTCAACGCTGCCATCAAGCACAACCCGGGCTTCCTTGGCAAGAGGATTTACGCATGCACCGACTATTACACTCCAAACCGAATCATCGCCGAGTTTGCCGAGGTGATCGGAAAGCCAGCTGCGTTCAACCAGGTCCCAGATGATGTTTTCAAGTCTTGGATGTCGGAAGCCCACGGCCAGGAGATGCTTGAGAACATGAAGCTTCTCGAGGACCCTGGCTACTATGCCAAGGCAGATTTGAAGGAGAGTCTGGACATCCTTGACCAAAAGCCAACCACCTGGAAGGAATTTATCGAGAAGAACAAGCAAAAGTGGTTGTAAAAATGAATCAAAACCAAGACAAGAAAATAGCATCAAAATGTGTTAAGGATAAGTCATATCTCAGGTATTCTAAATTGCAATAAGGAATGAAAAAAAAAAATAATATCATTAAATTATATCTTAATTACTTTGGACCACTATATAGCTCTCCCTCAACTGGACGTGAGACGTCTTGTTCCATGGTCCCGAATGACAAGTGCCTAGCTTCAGAACCTACAGGCTGCATGCCTCCACTGCCTGGTGCTTTCACCTCTCCCCATTTTAATCTGCCTACAACCATAGCCTGTAATGCGCCAACATGATAGTCGTCAATCAAGGGAGCCATTGCAGTTTTGCTATCCTTTGCGTCATGAACAACATGGTTGTTAAAGTCGGTGTAGGTTATAGGTGTGCAGTGACAAGCTGCGGCTATCACGGCTGATCGACTCCCCGCAATCGGCATATTGCCTGGCAGCTTGAAATATGATAGGAAGAAAGGAGTGACAGCAACAAAAATCGAAACTATAAGCGCGATCAATACTGCGATTGTCGAATGCTGCAGTCCCAAGGTGACCTTTTTGGAGTAGGGCCAATCGGCATCATAACCTAATGAGATGGGTAAGTTTCCAAGTTACGACAACGAAAGGCAAAAAAAAGTCCATACCTTCATAATTGCTCACATAGATGCAATTAGAATAGATCCAATGTAGCAAAATGCTGACAACAAGCAGCGGGATTGAAAAGCGATAGGGCAGCTGAAGTCGGTACGCAGGTCGCTGCTGGCCTTTGGGATGTGTGACGCGCAAGGTTTGGAATTTCTGGCCGTAGCTTGCCCATTCAAACTCGCCTAGCATGCGGGTAAAGAGTCCATTGTACGCCATGTAACAAATTGACAGAAGAAGTTGGGGAATGTTTGCAATCATCGTCAGTCCGACTAGAGAGGTGCCCTGTAATCCAGGCACGTCAACACGCGAATTTCCTGCGTCATGACTGAACTTGGATGCCCCTCTGAATTTCCCGTTAGCACTCTAATTTTGATCACAACACGAAACGAATACATGAGAACTTACATTGATTGCCCGCGAATGGATAATACCAACATGACGGCGCCAAGAAGGAGAGAACTTCCAATAAGGCCGTATGATAGGTACCACACACTTCGAGGTATGGCCAGTCCAGCTCGTCTCGATTGACTCTGCCACTGTCGGGGACCATCGAGCCACTTGGGCCTCGAACCGGTAGCAGCCAGTTGGACATTTGATGTCTTGTTACTGGCGACGAGATCGCGAAAATCTAGAGTGCACATCCCCTTTGTTTCGTCATCGGGTTTTGCAATGAAGGACTCAATGGCATCTCCTGGCGTGAGAAGTGGGTCTTCTACTGCCCAAGATCCCCACGTCAGATATAAAATGCATAATGCGCATTTCAGAATGCACATGACGCAGACGGTCAGAAGAATGGGATTGGCAACGGTCAGTCGGCATCGGTCGTTGAACTTTTCAGACATGCAGTATTGAACTTGCATCGTCCGATATGCTGGGCGAATGTACGTAGAGCTCATTGATAGAGTTCCGGAGGACGAACCGAAACCGATAATGGAACTTCCCAAATACTTCATTGGTGTGTAGAGGTAGCTGCTTTCCCACGAATGGATCCCGACTTCAGTTCGATCATAAGTGTGCTCCCACCACAGGGAATTGAGGGACTCGGTGTCCGTAAAGTTGCCGTTCTCCAAGTCTTGTATAACTTGCCTTCGGCTCCACCCCTTGGTTGAGTTTCCGTCCTTGTCGTCAATGACCATGACGACATGTCGATACTGCGTCAGTGCTACTTTTGGTTCATTGTATCGGACCATGCACTCTTCAAGGCTGATCTTTTCCCAATTTTCTTTCGTTTCGCTCGAGGACACTGATTTCCAAACCTTTCCAACCGTTTCAGAAACGTAGACTGGCCGCTGTTGGTATCGATTTGAAACCTCGGGAAACATGTATGGTGCACCATCCAGGAAAGACTCTGATGCAATCACGAGTTGAAACCCGGTGGAAGCTCTCGATTCCAGGACGGTTCCGTTGAACAGCAGGTGCAGAGGGACCGAGCTGAGAGCAAAGAGCATCCAAAAAACGACATTTCGGCGGGATACAAACAGCATGTTCCAGATGGATTGAACGCCAATTTCGACCCAATTTCCGGCAGCGTGAGCCTTGTCCACGTCCTTTCTCGTTGGTGCGATGAGCGCTTGCATAAAAAAGTTGGACGATGCGAGCACGCCGGAAGCAATGACGTTTATTGCGAGATGGATCCACAGATTCGCCTGCGACACTTTTTCGCAGTTACCTTGAAACAGAAGGCTCTGGCCCGAGACTGAACCGCGTCCATTATCGAGTACGTTGACGGATACGGCCAGCGCCGCGATTATGAGTGAGGTTATCAATGTGACGAGACAGGTGAGGCCAATCGCCACGCGTCTCCAGCCCGAAAAATAGGGCGCTTTGGCTGTAGATTTCCCAATCAGCCATGCTGTCGAAGTCGGATTGGTTGTCGCTCCGTTGTGGCTGCTGTCGATAAGACTGTCCATGACTTTAGTGCGACGGCGTGTACAACCCGGCAAGCCATGTGCTGGACTCTGTTTTATAGAAATCGTCTATTCGGTTCACGCGGCCGAGTGTCTCTGACGGCATGCATCTGGTTTGGGCGTTGGCTGGCCCATTCAGGTTGTCCGTTTCTGCCACGGGCACTCAGTCCAGCGCCCAGTTGGTCAAGGTTGGGGACTTCCTTTCAGCTACTGTCTTGGCAAATCGCGGCTGAAGTCTTGGCTTTTGATCAAAAGTGGGAACGCGGCTGGGAGCGTAGACCAGGGTCCAGGCATTGCTCCCAGGAAACACCCCCAGAATGATGGAAAGAACCCCATAGGACACTTTAAAAGTAGGCTTAGATCCTTGCTGCTCGGTCACGGAGTTTATTTGACTGCGCTGGGCGGTGATGGCAACGCCCTGAAGGAGCCGGAGGAGTCCTCGTGCCCTGCGAAGGTGCCGGCTCCGCTTGCGGGGCGCCTGACACACTCTGCCCGTCTATGGCTAGCCTAGGCTAAATTCCCTCGAGAGTGCGGAATGTGCGGAATCAGATGGACGGAGCTTCTTTTACGTGGATGGATCGCATATTGAGCACATGAAAAGAAGTAGGGCGCAGCAATTTATCAGACCACTTTGAGACATTTCGCGTATGAGGCAACCATCCGAAAGGCCAAACCCGAGATGTGTCTGATAACTATTTCTATCGGGACAATCAGTATTCTATACGAATTGCCTACCATGACATGCGAATTGCCAAGCCCGGTAGACTAGTCTCTATCAATTCGACAGAAAATCTTGACAATTGGAGAGAATTAGGGCCTTGGTGAAATATGATTGGGTTCGCACTACGGCTTTTCAGGATTGCTAGAAGGAATACATTGTGTATATTTTTGTCACTCTGTAATTCAAGCACTAGCGCAAAGTTAAGGCTAAAAAATGTAGTGGTTGCCGGGTAATAAGGCCAATTGCCGTAGACTAGCCTTCGTATTGCTTTCGGATAAGATAATTTATTTAATTTGTATTCCTTAGACACATCGAGCACCATCCACCAAAATCTCAACGCCGCTAATAATAGAGCTGGCGGGTTCCGCAAGGAACAGTGCCACATTTGCCACATCGGAAGGCTCCACAAGACGTCCAATGGGAATGGCCTCACACTTAGCCTTGATAATGTCGGCGGGAACGGGGCCGTCTGCGATACCGGCAAACTTGTTGAGTAGAGGCGTGTTGCCAGAGGTGGGACAGATGGTGTTGAAACGGAGCTGATCCCTGGCAAATTCGAGGGCCATGGACTTGGTAGCGGCAGAAACACCGGCCTTGGTGGCGTTGTACCATGTCTGCAGCGCACCCATGCGAATGGCGTTCTCACTAGAGATAACAATCGTCGAGCCAGGTCCGTTCTTCTTCATTTCGGGGATGAGAATCTTGGAGGCAATAAAGACACTCTTCACATTGACGTCGAAAGCACGGTCAAATTCCTCAATTGTAACGTCGATGGCGGATTTGTTGGGATAGCTCCAGCCGGCATTGTGCACCACAACTGAGGGAGCCTTTCCGAATCGAGCAACGCATGTTTCGAGCTAAGAAAGAAAATAATGGTCAACATTACTATCAGGGAAGGAGTTGACTAGGAAAATTGGAAACGCTGGTGTGTGGGGGGTTCTAAGGAAGATGACCTACCGCTTTGATCCAGCTGGCTTCTTCAGCAACATTGGCCTTGATCTGGTATGCTTGGTTCTCAGAAAAGCCCTCAACAGGCCCATCGGTAGCCTGAAGATCCAAGCCCAAGACAACAGCGCCCTCGCGAACAAAGGTTTCGAGAATACCCCGCCCGAAACCCTGAGTAGAGCCAGAGACGAGAGCAATCTTTCCTTCCAGACGGCCAGGCATGTTGATAGAAATTGGTGGTAAATATTATTGAGATAAGGGTTCTGAAAGAGTTGAATAGCTAGAACCTAATTATATTCAATGTAGGATGTAGATTTGTGAATAAAAGCCATGCTATCATGATGTTTGTCATGGTGCTTTATGCTTCATCCCATGATGTCGAAATGGGTTTAGTTTCGATCTCGGCCCGAGATCACAAAACGCGGAGCACCATCCCGACTTGGGCGCGCCTTGCCCCGACGTCGAACTCTACCGGCTGGGCCGAGCAAATCTTTCACCGGGCGTCTTTAATGTTTGTGCATGCCGATAATTCGGCCCGTTGAATAGCTCTCATGGCGCCATCAACCGCAACTCCGTCGAATTTGCATCGCGCCCCGGTGTAAGGTACCCGGACACCAGCCACGGCAACCACGTGCTGACCTGGGCTCCAGTGCTTGTCTTAGCTGCAGGGCAGCAAAGGTTCGATGCCTTGTTTCCCAGCGACAGGATCGATGCGACCGCTGCATTTCCAACAACGCCGAGTGTGTCTTTACTCAGCCGAAGAGAACCAAAGTGAGGGCGCGGCCGTACACTTCCCATCGATTGAGACAGCGTGCCGCGCATTCTCAAGATCGCCCTGAAGAACCTGTCTCAGCTCAATCCGTGGCTTCATCGCCACCAGCTCCCCATGAATCCATTTCAGTTCTTCCCCTTCCGACACCAGCCATCCATGAACACCAGTCTAGAGGCCCGCGTATCGATGATGTGCCGCAATCTCTGTCGCAATCCCCACCTCTGATTACGGCACAAACCAGAGCCAGAATCGTGGCAACACTGGCAACACTCAAAGGGAAGAGAGGATCACCCTTCAGTTTCATAACATCGGGAGATCGACCCTCATTTCACACCAGAGTTGCAGCGGAAGACCCAACACAAGATGCTCCTCACTCACAGCAAGCACCTTCTGAAAAGGCTGCATCCGGCCCACCCTCGCTAAAGCTCTCATGGCTACTCCGTCCTCTACGAGTGGGGTCCCGGGCGCCGCAAAGCGAAGAGGATCAACAGCCTTCTTGGGTCAAGATGCCGACCTACATTTCTTCCATGACACTCGGCCAAACTATTGCAGATCCAATCGAAGGCGGCATGCTGAACCGAGCGGCATCAATGGCGCTATTCACTCATTTTCTATTAGAGATGAATGCAAAATGGGAATATGTGCTTGATCCTCATTTCGATACCCACGATGAAATCAGGCAACGTAGCCCACTCCTCTTTGCTACTACTTTGTTTTGCTCTTCAAAATTTGCGAATTACCTGAATGGGAACTTGGTCCCGGTAACGGACCCGTTTCTCCAGAGCAGGCTATGTAGTTTAGCTCGGAACTTGGCAATCAAGGCGATTGCAGAGGGCGACAGATCGATTGAAATGATGCAAGCCTTCTATTTGCTAGTGTGCTGGAAAGATGCAGACGACGACGTCTCATATCTTCACAGCGGCTACGCTTTTCGTATACTCAATGATTTGGACTTAGAGGAAAGTGACGGAGACAAGCGCCAAGCAGCACGTCGAAGGCGGACATTTCTCGCCCTATTTCGCCAGGATAAGCAGCAGAGCCTCTTCTTCATGAGAAGGGCATCTCTCAATCAAGGCGACGAGGACACTCCATTCGTTGGCGACCTCGACATGTGGCTGAAGATGCCACACGCACTGCCGCTGGATTTTGTCGCTTGCTGCAGCGCCGACATACGTCGAGTCCAGGCCAAGCTGCGCGTCATGGTCCAAAAAGCTTCATCGCCCATGCTTTCATGTCTGCTGGACCTTATGGACTCGGAGCTGAGCAAATGGAGATCATTATGGAAGCGTCACCTCCTTCAAAGCAACGTGGACGAAGCATCTTTTGATCGTAGGATTCTGGGCCCGAGCAAAGATCATATTAGCACGTTGCTGGGACTCTGGGAGTACAGCGTTAGACTCAACGTCTCGTCGGCCATCCTTAGACAGGCATTGATGGCTTCGGTGACATCATCGCTCCGCTCTAACGGACAGACGCTGCCTTCTTCCTTGGGCCTTGACCTCTTTGGTATAGAAAAGACCTTGTCTCTTGATGTCCCTGGCTTGAGCAGCAGTGTCGAAGGCGCATTTGGTACGCTCCGCCACTTTCTCGCATTTCCTATCGATGACCTGAGGCACGGTCCCGACGCGGTTTTGCTTCTCGGGCCGAACGCAGCCTTGTTCTTGTGTTTGCTGCTGTGCCTCCCTTGCCATGGTATTCTTGGCCCGGCCTTTCAAAAGACAGCCATCAATCTTATTCAGGATGTCGCTCGGCTTGTTGGCCAGGCCATAAAATCGCCTCAGGATACGCTTGTTTTACATTCTGCTTACCTCGACTCGCTGGTTGACCTTTTGGCTCCAATAACCCCGGAATGGCAACCGAATATGCAAGAAGCAGGAGGCGCATCGGCATTTGATTTGACGCAGACGAATCTGGATGCGGATGAGCTTCATCTCGATGAGACGACGCTGCAAGCTGCTCATGTGCTAGCAGGTGGGATGCTGAATGGCAATGGCGACGTCAATGACGGCATTTTTTGTTTCACCAGCGAGCCTGAACAAAATCTGCACATGCAAAGCTTAGCAAATTTATTAGATACAAGTTTCTTCTGGGAAATGCCGCCAGCATCGGTGGACATTGATACAGAAATATAGTGTCCGTCCTGATTGTCAGAAGTTTACTAATGTCAACACAATCGGCCTTCATGAATTGGAGTCGTGTAAATTAACCAACTGCTTTCTTTTCTTTTAAACCCAAAAGAAACTTCCGCAATGGCTAGTGATATCCATCAAGGAATCTAATTATTTTCTTTGGTGTTGCGGCTAAACGGGTTTTGGTTAGTCAGAGAAACCCCACAACAGAGCCCTGCTCCATTGTTATTAAAACCCTCAATGCACAGCCCGTTCACATAGGAAAACAAGGCTGTTTCATCCATTTAATGCTCTGTTTTAGGTGACATAACTGAGCAGTGCAAACCTAAGAGATTAAATGAGTGGGGTATATTTGGCCTCGATTTCCACAAACCGCTTTGTGTACTGGAGTTGGTTTTATAGCCGTCACAGAAACTGAAAGAGAAAATTGTTGGTTATTAATGTTGTTGAGCTTTATTTCTTGCTTGATCTCTTGCTTGATCTCTAGGCTGAGTGAGCCTAGAGTGCTGCAAGGGGTTGATTTACTACTTGATGTGAGTGAGTCGTTGTGTGCTATTAATAGCATGCGCCAAAGCCCCATGGCTGCACGATGTGGGCGATTGACAAAAGTCCCAACAGAATCAACAAAGTGGGTTGCGAGGAAGAGTATCATTTAATTGGCTCAAAAACTCCGATTTGTTGCATGGCTGATTGAATTTGGCTTTGTCGGAGGAGCTAAAATTGCAGCAAAGACGACTTGACCCAAACAGCATGCTTTTGTCAGCATTGGCTTTCGACGCAGCACAAAGTGAGTTGCCAACTCATTAGGTGGTGGGTAGGCGAGCACATGGCTCAGCTAAGGTGTCTCCCGTGCTCTAGTGATTCAACTCATCTTTGAGTTCGCCCTGCGGAGTAATTTGCTCTTACTTGGCGAATTATACAGGGATTCGATTGTGTTATCTGGAGCGCAGGATTCGAATGGTCCAAGCTTACCAGGAGTTGCATTTGAATTGAATGCTCACACGATAGGCACATCGGAGTGGACTAATGTTTTCTTTTGCTGACGTGGAACTTTTACGACATCCAATCATGTTTGCACCAAGGATCGCGACATGGCACCAAAATCGAATTAGCCCCTGCCTGATAAATTGGTTGCCTCAACACAGCCCTGCTGGAAGATTGACCAGTGATTGGTGATTGCGAGTTCCTTATCCACTTAAGTCACCGGCGCCCCTCACCTCCCGGTACATGTAGGGCTGAAATTTCTCGACTCTTGGTTCGTGTTCTTCAATGATCATCACTTCACTTGTTCCACCTCGCCAAACCCAACAGGTCGAAGCCATGGTGGGAGTCCCAGGAAAGTCAAAAGCATGCATGAATTGCCGCAAACGTAAGAAGAAGGTGAGGCGAAACTCGCTGCAGATGCACATGGAGAATGCGAAGCTGATGCCATGTTGCAGTGCGACCTCCTGCAACCTGCGTGCGGCCAGTGCCTAAGAATGCGCCTTAGCTGTAGCGGCTACGGTAGACAAGCTATATTCGTTAACAACACAGCGCAAAAGTCTAGCGATGGCACCTTTACATTTCAGGTCGTTACGTATAGAGGGGAGCAAACGGCATCGACAATACCCAGGCACCGCGAGGAAGGCAGAGTATCGCGGCCTGATGAATATATAACCCCACTACCTGACGAGCTGGCTCGAAGTGCCTTTGAGGAGAAGGTTGTTGGTAATTTTTGGTCTTCGTATCTTCCATACGCAAGGTCTGTGCCGGGCAAGGTCGTGCAGATTTCGTACTATGGTTGGACCAATGTGGCGGACGCACTCTACACCAAAAACTCCATCATTCGGTTGGCATTATTAGCCGACGGCATGGGAATTTGGGGCCACTATGAAAATAACGACCAAATGCTTCGCAAGAGCCAGCAATTTTACGGGCAGGCCTTGCTGGCCGTGGGGCAATCTCTTCAAGACCATAGCAGACACGAAGCTCATGTGGTACTAACAGTTATCAAACTCATGACCTTTCATGAGGTGAGTTCGTCGGTTATTCGTCAAGACCATACACAGGCCAAGCTTGCTAAAAAAGAAACACCAGATATGGTTTGGCTCACCCGGGGAAAAGAGTCCGGAGCAATTCAAGAGATGGGTCACTCATGTCAATGGCACCACTGCTTACATACTTTCGCGCGGCCCTGAATCCTTTAAACATGGTTACAACCATAAACTGTTTCTGGATATGAGAACATCAGCTGTAAGAAAAACAGAATATGGCTGGAGGCCGCAATTTGAACCAGGCTGCTCATGCGATCATATTTAGGCTCTTGTGGGAGTGCAGCTTCGAAAGCCGTCACCCCTGGCGGAACCGGAATGGAAATCAATTCCTTGGACGCATCACAAAAAGGGACCCAAAGATACGCTGGTAGACATCTTTTTGGAGTTTCCAAGTATTTATGCAGAGATGGATTTCATCGAGACTTGCAAAGACGAAGATGAAAAGATGAAACGGCAAAAGCTGCTTTCCTTAAAGCGCTGGTCCGTAAGTCTTGATCTGAAAACCTGGGCTGCGAACTGCGGCCGGGAGATGCTGCAATTCGCCGAATCAAAGCTCAAGGACAAAAGCCTCCAATTTTCTCCACGTACAACCCTCGAGGAATTCGCACAGGGCCAATTGGCCTTCCACTACTGGGCGAGCTGCATATTAATTTACGACGTCCCTGATCCAGGTACCGTTGACCCGAAGATGAGAAGGAGAGATATGCCGGATGAGTCGGACCCCTTGCATTATTGTCGAAAAATAGCCAGCTTCGTTCCCTTTTTTATTGGCCCAAGTGGAGGCCCGCATTTCAACGTCAACGTTTTCCCCGTCGCCGCTGCTATTCGGCATGTCACTAGGTTGCAAGCCAAGGAACCGTCGGCCGAAAATCTAATTCTACTTCGGACCTACAAGACCTACATCGGCAAGGGGACTTCCAAAATCATCAACAGCTTCCATAGTTTTGAGAACCCCGGAAAATAGCACTCCGCCATTGTCGAAGCGTGAAAGGGAAAATAGCTCTATTGCAAGTGGCTGAGCCGGTGCGAGATAGGAGCGAATCCAAGGGTATCAATGACTGCGAAAGTCTGGAAACCTTGAATTTTATCAGAGTTTGCCAGCCATGAGCTGTGGATTGATAGACCATATATACCAATCTTGACACAAATTGTAGACCCAAACAATTTCCGATCCAAAAAAAAAAGGACTGTTGCAATTTCTTTTTTAGGAGGCTCTCTGGGTTGTGGAAGCTTTCAGAAAGATGAACGGCGAAACCTAAGAAAAGGCATAAAAGCCGACATCACGCACTTTTATCGGGTCCAATATCAAGTGCGTCACCTGAACGATTGCGAAAATATCATGCCCGATGCGAGGGCCCCATATTTCCCCTTTGCATCTCGAATCAGAGTCAGACGAGGCTGAAAATGATCATCGGAAGCGGGGTCAGGGTCCATGAATCCTTACTTCAACATGATTCTGACCTAAAAAACGAAACGCCAAGTCGCTAGATTTTAAAGGCCGGGATTTCGATTAAAATTCTCAATTATCCAAGAATACTGCCATAACTGAAACAAGAGCCAACGAGCTGTTGTACGCAAGCCTGCCAATATCCCGCGCTTTGTGGCCATCAGTTCCAAAATGGCCTCTCCCACTGGGCCTTCCTATGTCGTTGTCTTCAACGTTCCCGAGTCACACGCATCTCAGTGCAAACTCGCCATGTTTGCAGCTGGCGCAGGTCGTGCCCAGGGGGCCTCGACTCAGCGATGTTGGAGCACACCAGGCACTGGCCAGTTTCGACCCGGGGATGCAGCGAGCCCTCATATCGGATCTGTGGGAAATCTGGAACAAGTAACCGAGGTTCGAGTTGAGATTCCGTGCACTGGAGAGGATATTGCTCAGAAGGCTGTCGAGGCGTTGAAAAGGTAGCTGTGTTTTATCATCAGTCACGACTGAGCGATATTTTAATTTCTTTTAAACCACGTCCTTTGGGCTTAGCTAACCTTCATCAAGTGCACATCCATACGAGGAGCCTTCTTACAAAGTATTGAAGGTGGAAGATATCTGATTCTATTAGTTTGTCGCTGGTTGTCCGAGTTCCCTGCGTCTTTAGAAAATGTCTTCACGAAGATGCAAGCTGATCTTACCCAAGTAGGATGATGTGCTCGGTAGAAGACAGGATGTTATATGAAATGTATTGGAGGTCTTGCGATAAGTCTAAATCTAAATTCTAAAACAACAAGGAAAAGAAGCAAATGAAACGCTGAAACAGTTCCTTTTCAACTAAACGCCATCAATAAGGAAAAATTCTGTAATGATCGTTATTCTTCTCCCATGTAAGGAGAGATCATGGGCATTCCGCTCTCAAGCAGAGCCTCAATATACGCGACAATCAACGGATCCATGCCTTGCTGGCCCGCACGAACCACCCATTCCTCCATATCGAGCTCGTCGAACTTTCCACCGTAGACCCTCTCCAAGTGAGCCCGGAACTCGCCCATTGGCGATTTGACGCCGCCCGAGTGGTGGCGAAACAGGATTTCTGCCTGGCGCGCAACCTGGGGTTGTGATGGCGCCGCCAGGTTGAGAGTTGCCTTTGTGATCTGGCTAATAATGGTGTCCAGTGGACCAAAGTCAAGATAGCCCTCGGCGCGCTTCAATCGTGGAGCACAGCGCATGGAAAGGGAGTAGCGCAGGATACCGTTCATGGCGTCCGAGTTGGGAGCCTGTTCACTGACCAGAGTGCAGGGTCGGTGGACAGCAACCTTGAGAGAAGACTGGGAGCCAGTCTCCTTGTTTAGGTGAGAAACAAGATTTTCCAAAAAGACCTCACCAGCCCACTTGCTCGCCGTGTAGCCGTCCTTGCCGTTTGCAGGGGGAGGAGTGGTCTTTAGAGAGCCCGGCTTGGGTGATGGGTTGCCGGAAAGAAGGACGGCTCGGCTGCTGGAAAGAAAGAGCAGCGGGACAGATCGTGGCAGTGCCAGAGATGCGAGGAAGTGCAGAGACTGGAGATTGGGTGTGCGCAGGGAGTCGAAGCGGTTGAGACAGTGACCGTTGGCCCCTGCATGGACCACAACGTGGACGGTTTGCTCAAGCTTCGTGCGCTCCTGGAGTGTGAGTCCAAGAGTAGACGAAAGTAAACTTCCGCTATAGGATACGACCTTGGAGTTGCCCTTGGGAAGCTTGTCCCGTTCGTCAATTGGAACGGCGACACAGTGAACCTTTGCAACGGCGGGGGATTCTAGCAGAGAGCGCAAGAGATATCCACCGAGGAAGCTGGTGGCACCGGTTAGCAGGACCTCAACGCCTTTCTCAGTCGTGGTGATGGTTTTGAGAGCATTTTCAGTTGTAAGCGTCTGTACGCGCTCTTTCAACCAAGTGGGCACCGCTGTCTCAACTTGCCAGTCTACTGGCGCCGCGTCCTGTTCAGCCGACTCGGTTCCAGTTCCTCGATCAAAGACACAGCTGGTCATGGCACGCAGAGTTGTAGCTTCGTAGAGCTTTTTCGTGGTGACGTGAACTCCAGTGGTTTCTTTGATGGCCTTCTGGAGCTTCATAAGCAGCAGAGAGTTACCGCCGCAGAGGAAGAAGTCGGATGAAGGTCCAAGTCGGGTGTCGCCAAGAGTGGATAGCACGCGCTCCCACAAGAGACGCAACTCGCCTTCGCGAACTGTCATCTTTTCGATGGTCTTGTTGGCAATTCCATTCTTCGCATCTTCGGCGGATGCCACGGGAAGATTGGCGACGGCCTTGCGATCCAGCTTGCCATTGGATGTCATGGGCATTTCGGCTAGAATTCGGATGGTAGCTGGGATAAAGGCCTGCGGCAATTTGACACGAGCCAGAATCTGCTGGATTGCCTTGGACTCATCATTAAGGCCAGCATCGGGGCTAGGGTTGGAGAGCGTGGCATGGGCTACCAGGACATAGCCGCGGAGCGAGACGACTACAGACTCAAGGGTGCCCTCGGATGCCTTGAGTACAGCTGATTCGACTTCCTGCAACTCGATACGCTGTCCACGCAACTTGATCTGAGTGTCACCGTCTAAGCGTCCAAGGCACAAGAGTGTGCCATCGGATAGGAGGCGGCCTTTGTCACCAGTTCGATACATGATGCTGCGGCTGTTCTTGGTGCTAGAGCCATCGGATTCAGTCATCACATCCGCGACAAATTTGCACTTGGTTTGATCGGGCTGATTGAGATAGCCAGTAGCTACACCTGCGCCACCGATGCAAATTTCTCCAATGTGTCGGGTTGGCAGAGGGTGGCCAGCCGCATCGACGATGCAGATGGAGTAGTTGGGGAGTGCTTTTCCAACAGCATACTGAGTCCAGGCTCCCGAATCTCCAGCCAAAAGGCATGATGAGCTGGCTTCGGGTTCTAGTGAGATGGACTGGAACGTGGCCGCTGCGGTAATCTCGGTCGGACCGTAGCAGTTGGTCAGGGTGAGCTCGGGAAGACCCAGGCGGTGCAACTCGGTCTTGAGCTGGGCTGGCACTTGTTCACCACCAGAAAAGGCGAATCGCCAGCTCTTGTTCTTTTGCAATACATCGGTGGCAGAGTTGGCCCAGGCCAAGTATTCTGTTGGTGTCGCGATGGTCATTGAGACGCCATTGCGGGACATGAGCTTCACGATCTCGACGGGGTCACGTCTAATATCACTTCCAGCAATGACAAGATGGCCACCGTTGGCGAGAGCGGAGAAGATTTGAATGAGGGACATGTCAAAGCCCAGAGAGCTTTGCTGCAGCAAGCATTCTTGCTGTAGGCCCATTTGGTGCGTCTTCAGCGCGATGTGGTTGACAAAGTTGGCCTGTGTCAGGACGATTCCCTTGGGTGTACCGGTGGAACCGCTGGTGAAGAGCAAGACGGCGGGCGAATTTGGCTTGGCAGCAATTGGAGGGACGGGGAACTCGCCTTGATCATCATCAGAACGCATCTGGATCACTCGCACATCACTGAAGGGCTTGAGGAGGTCTTGAACGCGCTGCTGTGTCTGCGCATGGCAGAGCAAAAGCTTAGGATTACAGCCGCTCACCATGTCGGTGTGACGAGAGGCGGGCAGGCTAGTATCCAGTGGGACATATACACCTCCAACGTGGAGGATAGCTAGCATGGCCGCAACGCTGTCAATTGACGGGTTGCACAGGACAGCGACTCGATCTCCAGAGATTGCTCCAGCATCAAGGAGATTCTGGGCCACTCGGTTGATCTTTGTTGCGAGCTGCGAATACGATAAGCTCTTGCCCGACGCATCTGTGACGGCCATGGTGGTCGGGTGCAAGAGACACATATCCTGCACGCGGTGGACTAGTGTGCTTGGCCAGCCGAAATTCATCTCAGCTCCCTTGCCCATCTGAAGCGCATGGTTTACTGCAGAGGTGTCGTGAAGCTTGATGTTGGCCACTGAAACATATGGGTCGCGAGCCAGCACTTCCAACAGACTGAGGTAGGAGTCCAACATGGTGCGGCACGCATCCTGGCCATACAAATCAGCCAGACACCACATCTGAACGAGGCAGCTGTTCTGGGTCTCAATGAAGCCCAAGCTGATATCATATGGGTTCTCGGCCTCCTTGGCTTCCTCAGTGGAGAGCTGCATACGGCACTCTTCACCCAATGGAAGGTTCCACATGTCCATGCCACCCACAGCCGTGCGGTAATTGATGGCGGCTTGGAACAATGGGTTGGTTCCGACTGCTCGAGGAGCCTGGGTCTGATCGAGGATGCGGTCAAAAGGTACAGTTCCGTGAGCGAAGACGTCCATGGCCTTGCGAGACGCGCCAACAGCAACATCAGCAAATGTGGCGGCGCCAGGGACGTTGCAGCGAAGGGGCAGCATGTTGACGAAGCAACCGACCGTGCCACCGAAGCGCTCGTCTCTACGGTTGGCATCGACGACACCTACACACACATCATCGATATCAGCCAGGCGAGCCAAAAGGACCTGGAAGAGGGCGAGATGCAGATGGAAGGGGCTGACGCGAAGGCGCTTGCAGAGGTCCTTTTGCGCAGCCATTTGCGCCGAGCTGAGCTCGCGATCCAAGTAGTGGCTACCGTTGTCTTTCTGTTGCTGAGTCAAAGTTGACCGATCGAGCCCACGAGCCATAGGAAGGAGTGGGAGGGTATCAGGCAGGGTTTCAAACTCGGCACGCCAGAAGGCGAGGTGCTCATCCAGTACACCCGTCTTTTCCTCGGACAATTGATGAATGGAGTAGTCTACGTATGAGGCCTGGGAGAGGGAATCAAGTGGCTGCAGACGGTACGCGCGGTCCACGTCGCGAAGGAACAAGGCTAAGCTCCAGCCATCCATGAGGATGTGGTGGTAGCCAAGCACAAGGTCATGCTCGGTGGAGCTGCGGCCAAGGATGGAGATGGCCATGGTACGCCCCTGCTCTAGGTTCCAGACACGGCTCTTGAACTGCGAGAGGGTGTCTCGGAGAAGGGAATCGTACTTTTCGTCATCGCCACCCTCATCGTCGGCATGCTTCACCGTCAGCTCGAATTCCGATGTGACCATGACACCCTGCATGGGGTGGCCATCCTCGAGTCTGGGATAGAAGCAGGTGCGCAAGCACTCGTGGTGGTTCACAACCAGTTGCAGGGCCCGTCGCAGCCGGGCAATGCTAATGTGCCCCTGGATGCGGTAGTGGAAGGCAGTGTTGTATGCCGCCGGGTCCTCGTAGTGCTTGGACACGAACCAAATCCGAGATTGCGCGGCAGACATTGGCGCCTCACGAATCATGGTTGGCGGCGGGGCTGTCTCCTCTTCCTCGTCATTGTCTTCGCAGCCAGATTTCTCGGAGTCGCTGCTGTTGGCGGTGCTAACGAAAGCGGACCCGGTCATCGGCGTAAAGACAGCCGTTTGAATACCAGATCTAGGCTCATCTCCAAGACTGCTTGATTGGGTACTAAAGTAACTGGCATCTGAGAGAGAGCTGGTTGATCGAGCAGGAGTCACGACGAGGGGAATAGAGGCGGAGGGCGCGATGTTTGCAGGGATAGGAATAAAAGTAGGCACGGGAGAAGCGGCAGGGACAGAAACCGGAGCAACAACAGCAGCAGGAGCTGCAACGGGAACTGGAGCAACAACTGGAGCAACAACTGGAGCGGGAGCAGCCTCGGCGGGTCGTTTGGTCTCCTTGGTCACTTCTTTCTTTTCCTTGGGAGTGCGGTTCGCCCAGATCTTCTTGGTGGCCTGGGCACAGATCTGCAAGACGGTATCACCACCCAGGATCTTGACCACAGCGACTTCAGCATCGACGTCCTTGAGGAACCAAGTTCGGATTTCGGTGGCAACCAGAGAGTCAATGCCCAGGTTAATGACGGGTCGCTCGAGATCCTCGAGCACGGATCCAGGTGGGAGCTGTAGCATTGTCTCAAGCTTGGCTGCAAAAGCACCGGCCACAACTGCCACGGCCGCCTCCTCAGACTCGGCGGCGTCAACCTGCTCCTTGACGTTGCTGCCGGAGAGACCTTGTCCCGGAAGCTGCTGCTGCGACGACTCTGACAGGGCGCTGTAAGGACACAAAGACATGAGCTGGGGGTTGTATACCCAGAGCGCCTTGTTCTTTTGGTTGGACTGCATGGGGGCAGTGGGAGGATCAAGACCCATGGTAATGTCGTGGCTTCCCTCATCGTTTGCGTCTTCATATCCAGGTCGTCGAGGTGTGCCGGCGCGAACTGCCTGGGCAAACGCATCGTGCACATCCGTCTCGGAGAGAGGAATGAAGCGCATGCTGCGGAAATGGTCCTCCAGAAGCTGGTACCTGTCGGAACGGGTGACATAGCCTGTATCAGCGACCCAACCGATGTGGATGACTGAACCTGCGAGACCGCGGGAGCGACGACGCTCAACGACAGCTGCCATGAACAGATTGGCGGCGTGGTAGTTGGCCTGACCAACGTTGCCGACTGTGCTGGCCGTGGACGACGTGAGAACAAAGAAGTCGAGTGGCGGGTGTGCAGCATTTGCATCTGTAGTGCTGAAGATTTCATCGAGGATCTCGGTACCAATGACCTTGGCATCTAGAGTGCCGTTGAGCTGGCGCGCAGACATGTCGAGGAACATCTTGTCGTGGAGCACCATGGACAAGTTGCACACACCAGCGATGGGCGGCATGGTCTCGCGCACCTTGTTGACCGCAGCGACTACTTGGTCCCTCTTTGTAGCGTCCATGGCAACCATCTGCACAGATGCCCCGAAGCGATCAGCCTCCTTCTGAAGGCCAGCATCGATCTTGGGGTTGCGGCTGGTAATGGCAATGTGTCTGGCGCCGTGGCGGATCATCAGGTGGCAGAGCGAAAGTCCTAAGCCACCAGAACCGCCCACCAGGAGATAGGTGCGGTCAGGTCGGAGAAGGTCTAGAGGATTGACATCAATAGGCTTGACTGTCAACGAAAGCGCCTGTCGCTCACCCCAATTGGTAATGTATCGCTGGCGGGCGAGAGCATTGGCGTCTGCTCCAGCCAAGTCGGCCGCCGCCATGAGTCTGCAGTGTTGCTGTTGCGTGTTCTTGATGCTAACACGTGCATCATCTAGGATAGTGGAAAGCGAGGCGCCAGTGCTCTCCAGGACGCTCTGGAGAAGCTCGGCATCCAGCTTCCACGTCTCGCAAGCGGATGGGAGAGATGCATGGAGCTGCTCATAACCATGCACTTGGGTCTCACGGTCCGCAGAACAGTCAACAAACAAGTCTACGTTGCCAGCAGGAAGGCACTGCTTTGCCATTCGCTTGGATGCGTTGGCGTGGATTCGGATCCAGTTGCTAGGTGCATCTGGCTGAGACGAGATGCAGTAGACACGGTGACCGGCTTGAGTGAATTGTGTCTTGATCTGTTCAGCCATGCGCTGTTCCGGCTGCAGCAAAAGCACCGTCACTGAAGCGCCAGCCCTGGAAATCGCGAGGGACTTTGCTCGACCAATGATGGCATTTTGCAACAGAGCATTCGTGGTTTCTTCCAGAGCTGCTGGTGTGCAGAGCGACGATTCGATAACGGCTAGCTTCTCGGCCTCCAGATACAACTTTGAAGCATTAGTGCGGCTAATGGCGAAAACAGAGGAATGTCCATTGACATCCTTCTGTTGTAGCTGCTGACCACAGAGCACGTAGAGACCTTGGCTGTTCTGAGAGTACGAAGGAATGTGCATGGCATATTGGACCTGGATGCCTTCATTGGACGAGGCCTTTTGCTGTGCAGCCTGGAGAACCATCCTAGAAGAGTCCTTTGGCGCAACTACCTGGACAGCGATATTGCTTGCGTCGACAGTCTTGACAATTGATCTCGCCTTGGCGTTGAATCGCTCATCGAGGTCCGTATCCGGCATCACACGCGGGATTCTGATGGTACCATTGGAAAGCACTTCGGATTCAGGCTCGACATTCCACAGCATGGTTTCCAAATCAACCTTGCTCTTGATCTCTTCCTGGTGGAGGAGGCGGAATAAAGCTTCAACGCAGTGTCGGGCGTTGGCGGCAGGACTATTACTCCCAGCCTGAAGTTCAAGTCCAAGAACCTGCATGGTGAGGTGTGGCATCTCAACGGGAACCACGCGAGCAATGCCGCGGATCATGCTGGCTCGAGGAGAGTAAGATGCGCCCGCACCGGTCACCCATAAGAGGGTCTTGGCTGACATGAGCATCTGCTGAAGCTTTTCCAGCCGAGCATCGCTGATGGGCAGCTGAGCGAAGAGGGACTCATCCGCATCTTGGAGACACACGACATTCATGGTGCCCTCAAGCTGGTCCAGCGTCAACGCATCGATGCTGGACACGATAGTCACCAGATCAGCTTGCTCCCAAGATCTTGGGAGGAGCTTCTCAATCTCGTCAATCACCTTGCTGCTGTACAAACGACGGCCTCCAATGATCAAGAGCGGCGTGGTGGACTCTGGCACAGAAGCAAGAGGCTCGGCAAGGCGCAGGAAATCATCATTGACGGCTCGACTCACAATGCATGAGTGGATATGTTTGTCCTCATCCGCATTGTCATAGAATAAGGCGTCCGCACCGGAGAAACCAGAACGACGCAAAAGTCTGTGCCACTCACGCATCGAGACAGTTGGCTTAGCGCCAAATAGGAACTCACCGACCACGCTGTGTAGTCCGGTCATCTCAGAGAGAATCAGGTAACCACCAGGACGCAGAAGCTCTCGGGCTTTTTGCAGAGTCTCCTTCATGGACATGCTGCTGGTAGCAGTGTTGGCAGACAGCACATGAGGCGCGATGACGACGTCATACGAGTTGGGGCTGAATCCCTGGAAATCCATGTCTCCTTCGATGTCTAGTGACTTGTAGATGACTCTCTCAAAATCGGCTAGCTCAGTAGCGACACCAGAGAACACATCCGAAGACGCATTTGTATATGTGTACGAGTCGTACATGTTCTCGATGGCACCCAGGATGCTTCGGGCCGTGCCGGCATTGCCCGTGCCGTTGCCAATCTCAAGCATGTTGCAACGAGGAAACTTGAAAGCAACTTGCTTGAGCATCTGGCCGATGGCATGGTCGGTCACCACAGATGCTGAAGGCACGTACTGCTTCAAGTTCCAGCCGCTCTCACCCTGGCCCCGAATGACTTGCGCCAGTTCGGTTCCAACAGCGTGAACCAGCTTTAACTCGGCGGCATCAGGGTCAGGGTGCTCAAGGTCAGGCAGGCGAGTCTTCAGGTCATCTTGAAGAGTGTCGCTGCTCAATAGAGGGGATTGGCCTTGGCGCACCGCATCTACTTGGCGCTCAAAAGCCTGCAACAGCTGTTGGTGCTCAGGCTGCAATGCACCTCGCTCCTCGGACTTGATCTCATCCAAGACACGTCGCATGTAGAACAAGGCGAGGCGCTCTGCAGAAACGTTGGCCTGCAGGGCGTGGGCATCTCGAACAGAGTCGCGTGACGGAAGCACCAGCCCTCCCATAGATGCGTCGTGACCATGAACTGTCTTCAAGAAGAGGTGCTTATCGTTAGAGGCATCCTGGGCTCCACCAGCAGATCGAGTAGACAGGCCTTCGACCTGAACAAATGCACGACCCGATTCAGCTTCGTAAATGTTGATATCACCGTCCAATGCTGCCCCCGTAGCAGAGACAACCCAGGCATCAAAGCTGCAAGTAGTGGCAGCGGCGACGCCGTCGCTTTCGGGCAGAACCGGCACATGAGGGTCGACAATGACCCGATCTATGTGCGAAGGTAGCAGCGCCGATGTGAGCTTCTTGCTGGAAGGATGCACATGTGCAACAAACAAAGACTGGAAGGCCACATCAAGAATGGCTGGGTGGAGGACATATTGCGACTGTGCACTCGCAGCTGCAATTGGTGAGTCGGCCGGCCAGACACCGGTGGCAGCTGTGTATCCGAGGCAGCGGCGGCTCTCGGTGATGGCATCAAAGGCACCGGTGTAGTTGAGTCCAATTCCACGGAACATGTCGTAGACCGGCTCCCTCTCAATCGGGACCACGTTCTCGGGGATAGGCTGTCGAGGAGGTAAGACATAAGCCTTGCTGGAATCTGATGCATTATCCGAGCCTTGGCCAAGATGAATGACCAACAAGCCGCTGCATGTATGGATCATGGCTCCGGTGGCCTCGTTCTGGCAGACGTAGTACGAGAATCGTGCCCGCACCACAGTCGGGGCCTTGCTATCGGCAGACAGCACTTGGGTTGTGAATAGGGTCTCCACTCCGTCCTTGTTATCGGGCACCACGACCGGTCGGAGAATGTCGATGTCCTCAACCGAGAGCTGGCGGATGAGTTGTCCTGGAGCGGCAATAGTGGCCAAGCTCTGAGCCGCTTGCGCCGCGATGGACACATAGGCGGCACCTGGCAGAAGAACTTCTCCAAGTACCTCGTGGCCGCGAAGCCAGGGCATCTCGCCCAGTCTAAGGACATTGCGCCATCGCAGCTCGCGCTCGTTATCATCCGGGACGCGGCGACCGAGCAGCTCATGACCCACATCGCGGCCAGTGCGGTATCTCATCGAGGATCGCGATTCGCGCCAGTAGACCTTATCGTGATCCCACGAGTAGCCCGGTAGATCGTCAATCATCCGGGGCAGAGCCGGCGCAGACTCAGCATTGTAGAAGCTGTTGCGGAAGCCCGCAAAGTCGATGTGTGATGGACCCAATTGAGCCCAGATCTGACCGATGGCATCCTGGAAGGCCGCAACATCGCTAGTCTTTCGCTTGAGGAGACCAATGTATCGAGGTGTAGCGCCGTAGGCTGCCTTGAGCGTCTGCTCGGTCGGACCCTTGAGCGCCGGATGGGGACCGATCTCGATGGCCATGTCCCACGGGCCTCCGTGCCAGATGGACGACTCGATGGCCTGCGAGAACTTGACGGTTTGAACCATGTTGGCAACCCAGTAGGGGCCCTTGAGAAGGTCCAGGTCGCCGCCCTCCCTGAGTAGACGCGTGTCGCCACGTACACTCGAGTTCCACACGCAACCTGCCTTGGGCCGCGAGATCTGAATATCACAAGCAACAAGAGCCTGCAGGTATTGGCTGGCGCACGCCAGCATGTGGTGCGAGTGATACGCAGTGTCGACCTGAAGCTGGCGGGCGAAAATGTTTTCCTCGTCCAGCTGCTTCTTGGTGTCAACAACAGCATCCACGTCGCCGGAGAGAGTGCAGCTCTGTGGGCTGTTGCTGGCGGCCACGACCAGACGTCCCATGAAGGCGGGCTGGCGACAGAATCGCGTAGCAGCCTCCATCGAGAGCCCAACGGCAATCATGCCACCCTTTTGGCCTTCGGCTCCCTGGCAGAGGTGCGCATACAGGCCGCGGTAGTACGAGATCTGCATGGCAGCCTTGCTGGTGATGATACCCGCAGCATAGGCGGCCGAGATTTCACCCGAGGAGTGACCAACGACGGCATCGAGCCGGACGCCGGCTGCGTATAGCATGTCCACCAGACCAATCTGCAGCGCCGTGCTAAGGGGCTGTGCTAGAGCCGCCTCCGAGAGACGAGACTCCCCGGCGTCCTTGCTGAGCTCCTCGATCAGCGACCACTTGGGCGCATCGCCAGGCAACAGGTTGTCACGGAGCACGGCCTCGCAAGCCTCCATGCTCTTGCGGAAGAGCGGCGATGTGCTGAGCAAGTCGCGACCCATGGTAGGCCACTGCGCACCCTGGCCGGTAAAGATACCCAGAGTACCGGGGGCTTCCTTGGGGTTGACTAGACGCGCGACGGTGCCAATGTCACCGCCTTTGGTCTTCTCGTAGGCTGCGACAAACTTGGCCATTGAGTCCAAGACATCCTGTCGCGACTCACCCGCAAAGCAGGTTCGCACACGGTGGGTGGCTCGTCTTGTCTGAAGGATCCAGCTCAGATCTCGCAAGTCGATATCCTCATGCTTCTGCACATGAGCTAGATAAGCCCGCACATTTCGCAGCAGCGCGGGTCCGGAACTGGCTGAGAAGAGCAGAGGGCCCACAACGCCGCCCGAAGGTGGAGCCTGAGCCCGGATCTCAAACCCGGCTGCTCCGTTCTGCCCCGAGGCGGAAGGTGGCAAGCTCTCGATAATAATGTGAGCATTAGTGCCACCAAAACCAAAGCTGTTGATGCTGGCTCGCATGGGGGCGCCAGCGGGCAGCTCTGGCCAAACCATTGGCTTGGTTGGGATCATGAGGGCCCCCTCGCCGTAATAGGGAGTCAGCTTGGGGTTGAGCTCATTGAAGAGCATGTTTGGCGGGATAGTCTTGTGCTTGATAGCAAGAAGCACTTTGATGACACCTAAGAATCAGTTAGCGACTGAGCGCGGTATTCAAGAATTACTGAACTGACCTGCTAAACCAGCGCAACCTTCCAAATGACCAATGACCGCTAAAACCACGGCTTAGTATTTTCTTCCAAGTTTATCAAATGCTTTGTAGTTGACCTACTCTTGATGGATCCAACATGGATCGTCTGAGGATCCTGCTTAGCCTCCCCCGTCTTTCCATCACGGTAGAAGGCTTCAAAGATAGCGCGTGCCTCAACTGGGTCTCCAGCCTGCGTACCGGTGCCGTGGCACTCGAAATACTGCGGCGGGTCCCGCAGGGGATCTAGTCCTGCGCGGCGATATACGTGCCGGATTAGCGCCGATTGTGTGGGGGCAAAGGGCATGGTGATTCCCGGGCTAGTGCCGTCCGAGTTGACTCCGGATGCGCGAATGACACCCTGAATAGGGTCACCATCTCGCTGAGCCGCGCTAAGCGGCTTCAGCAGAATCGAGGCGATGCCTTCGCCTCGTGCGTATCCGTTGGCCGACTTGTCCCACATGCGGCTCTGCGAGTCGGGCGACAGCATGTGCAGCTTGGACTCGCCAATGTATGGCGTGGGCTCGAGGAGAAGGTTGGTGCCTCCGACAACGGCCATTTCACAGTCGCCGTTGCGCAACTCCTGAACGGCGTGGTGCAGCGCCACCAGCGAGCTGGAGCAGGCCGTGTCAAGAGTCACGGATGCGCCCTTGAGATCGAAGACGTACGAGACACGGTTTGAAAGGATGCTGTTGGCCGTGCCCGTGGCGTTGTACTTGGGCAGCGTCTCGGTATCGCGGGCCTGCATGACAGCGTAGTCGTTGCTCATGACACCGACGTAGACCGACGTCAGCGAGCCCCTTAGTTGCTCGAGAGGGATACCGGCGCTTTCACTCGCCTCGTATGTCGCCTCGAGCAGTAGTCGCTGCTGGGGGTCCATGCCAGCAGCCTCAACGGGGCTGATGGAGAAGAAGCCCGCATCAAACAGACGGTTGTCCTTCTCCAAGAGGTACGACTTTCCTTTCACGTCTGTGGCTCCGTGCGTCTCGCCGTTGGGGTGGTAGAACCGCCCCAAGTTAAATCGCTTGGGGTCAAACGGCTTCACGACATCACGAGGCTCTCGGAGCAACTCCCAGAGCTTGGAGGTGGAACTGGATCCACCGGGAAATCTGCACGCCGATCCAATAATGGCGATGGGCTCATCTGTGGGAGGGAGGAATGGTGACATGATTGCAGGTTTTCTTTTGTTTTTTTGCCTTGGGTCAAAGGAGCGTGAAGGTATGGCAAATGTTATTAAGTTGCGATGCTCAGAGATGTGGTTGAGTTGACTTTTTAAAAATGAAAGGAATTAAGTAAGAGATACGAGGTTTAAACACTGACCCAAGTGTAATAGACTGTATCTCGCGCAACTAAGGAGGGAAGAATGGAAAAAATGACTGAGTAGTCTCAAGGCTGGGTTGGGCATTATTCGCAACTCCTGGCGGGATGTCCTTCTCTTTTCATCTCGACAGTAGTTTATTCATCCAGACTTCAGCAGTAATGCATACCATGTCCAACTGCCGGAAAACCCTTGACGGACAGACCAATTCATCCAAGCCAGCTAAGGACACGGGAACGCTAAGGGGGCGTCCAACTAGAGCAAAGGCCAGCCCCCCCAGTAGCGCCAAGTACGAAAGGGCCATTGTGTCAGTTAGTTTGGGTTTCGGGTACACAATACACTTTTTCTTTCTTTATTGGCAATGCGGCATATCTAATGGCCGCCTCAATTTCGCAACGGGCAAGGCGAGATCTTAAAGTTCGCATCAGCATCAATGATTAAGCGCGCTGGTCTACGCCATGTCAACGGTAAGCTCTCGCCTGTAGCGTCGTAACCGCAATAAAATGCTGCAAATGGGTGTGTCTCAAGAGGCCAATTAAAACAATGAACGCTGTAAGGATTGTCATCGATGGGTGAATTGTGTTCTGTAAAATTTCACACATGGTTACTGCTAGCATCACGATGGGCTTTAGTCTTTACCCACAGGCGGATCTCTAAGGGCTTCGCTTATGCTCACGATCTTCAGATGCCCACGCAAGTGCCTCCATTTTTCAAACCACCGCTTAGTCATTTTCACAGGGGCCAATGCTGCGAACATGTTTCCATTCAGGGTCTTCTAGCGGTGTGGGCCATTGCGGGCGTCGTCCTCACTTTCGGGATGCCCTTGAAACAAGTCCCGACTAGGTGAACCTAGCTCGCAGTAAGCAATCGCCGCTAAAGTATTGGCCATCGCAGCAGCACCCTGTCTTGAATCATGGCGCCGTGCCATGTCATTTTGAGGCTCAGCGATCAAGGAACAGCCCTGCCCACCCTGGGCGAGGCCGTGCACGGGAGGAGAGCCCCCGCGCTTTCCACGGCTGTGGCATCATTACAGCTTCCGGGGAAGTGGAAAGGCGGCTTTTTGCGGCCCTCAGGCGGAGTCAGAGCGAGCAGGGATGTCTAAGCGGCTGCGGCCGATTGTGCGTATTATGGCACGGTGCAAGATTTGGCGGGTAGTGGGGTTCCGGGGGAAAAGGCTAGCTAGCAGTATCTCTCAGTCTGTTTGAAAATAAGCTTTGAAAATTTATTAAATTAGGAATCCCCGTCCCGTCTTTCGTGTAGGGCTCGCTTTCGCTAGTTGAAGCGGTGCGTGTGGACGAGAAAACACAGACAAGACACGGAATCCAAGCTCGGCTTCTCCTAGAACACTGCGACACATTACATTCCCGCTCGTTCCAATAACCTGGTGCCAAATTTTAACTTTACTACAGCCAGACCGTCGTACCGTGATTCTTCTAGAAGATTGCTATCTGCTTCGCTAAAAACTTAACTTGATTGCCCGGGCATCAAGGCAGGAGGGAAAAGATGGCGGGAAACAAGATACGAGGCATCCAGGGTTTGCTCGAACCTGGAAAAATGACCTGCGCCATGTTCTGACCTAGAAATCGCTTTTCTCAAGTCCCCACATCTAACTCAGAATCATGCTGGCTAATGCTGTGAGTCCATTTGGGTCCGAGTATCAAGTCTTTCTGCTAGTGCTTCCGTAGCCTTTTACAACGATCCTTTATAAAGTCAAACTTTTCTGGTTCATTTTTCCAATTCAAGTGTGCCTATTCTTTGCAATAGTTTAACCTGTCGTTCTTTTTTATTTCTTTCGTTTTTGTCAAGTCAAACATGGAGGGTCTACAGTCAGCAAAAGAGACCATGCGCTCCACAGCAATTCTTCTCTGGGCACTTGCAGAGGAGAAGGCTTCTCTGGACCCTGTCCGCTTCGGCATTACTGCAGTGGTCAGCCTGTTGGCTGCCTCTCTACTCAGCATCTCCATCTACCGCATATTTTTCCACCGGCTTAGCAAGTACCCAGGGCCAGTGCTTTGCAAGCTGACCAGCCTAGTCTGGACCTACCACTTCGCCAAGGGAGACATCATCAAGTGGAATGATGCACTGCACCAGAAATACGGCCGAACAGTTCGTCTCGGCCCAAACCGCCTCAGCTTCATCGCCCCGCGGGCCTGGAAGGACATCTACGGACACAAGCATGGCCAATACCGACCCAATGTCAAGAACTTGGAGCGCTTTATTGGCAAGCTGACCAGCAATGTCCATCCCATGGCTACCGAGCCCACCATGGCTGGCCACGCGGCGCAGAAGAAGCAGTTCAACCATGCATTCAGCGACCGTGCGCTCACTGAACAGGAGAGCTTGATTGGAAAGTACATTGACCAACTCATTGGAGTGCCCAAAAAGGGAATTGCATCTAGCCCCGATGGCAAGATCAAGGTGGATATTGGCAAGCTGTACAATTTTACCACCTTTGACATCATGGGCGATCTCACCTTTGGTGAGGGTCTTGGCCAGCTCGAAACGGGTGTGGAGTCTTCATGGGTGCAGGCTGTATTTGTTACTTTCAAATTTATGAGTAAGTCTACTAACCACGAAGTCCAAAGTACGGAATTGAGCATGGGCTAACCTTGTCACAGCTGTCCGATCCGTCATGAAGGCGTACCCGCTGGGTGGGCTGCTGTATTCCGCCTTGGTCCCCAAAGGTGTCATGACGGACTGCGCTAAGCACATCCAGAGCTCAAACGCTCTCGTAACCAAGCGTCTGGAGAAGGGCAACAACGGTCGGCCCGACATCTTTGGTTTCATTCTCAGACAGCCGGGACAGCCTATGAGTCGGGCCCAGATGAACGCGAACGCAGGCATGTTCATGATGTCTGGAACGGAAACCACCGCCACCACCCTCACCAGCATGACTTGGCTGCTCCTCAACAATCCCGACAAGATGGAAAAGGTTCTCGAGGAGATTAGGGCTTTCCCAGATGAGGCGGCCATTACAAGCCATGCTATGAAAGGCATGACCTACATGAATGCCGTCATTGAGGAAACTATGCGAAGTAAGCTCTCTTCCCCCTCCCCCTTTCCCCCACCGTTCTTTGCTCCAATCCCCACGCCCCGGATACTGACGGTGTTAACCTCAACAGTGTACCCTACCGGTCAAGTTGGCTTGGGAAGCCAGCGGGAGATTGCTCCGGGAGGCAATTTCGTTGATGAGGAGTGGTTCCCCGAGAAGGTCAGTGCTCCATGATACCCCTTGACCACGTCATTATTTTGACAGATTCTGACACCCCACCATAGACCCAGGTCGCCATTCCCAGCTGGACCATGTTCAACTCCCCGCTGTTCTGGAAGGACCCGCGCAAGTTTGTGCCAGAGCGATGGATTCCTGAGGAGACAGGGTACGCCGCGTACCACGATTATGACAACCATGTCGCCTGGGTGCCCTTCGGAACCGGACCCCGAGCGTGCATTGGCCAAAATGTAGCCATGCACGAGATGCGTAGCATTCTGGCTAGGTTTCTCTACAACTTTGATCTCGAGCTGTCTCCCGAGTCCTTGGATTGGCATGACAAGAAGATGCATGGCATCTGGTCCAAGCCCTCGCTCAAGGTTTTTGTCACCCAGGCAAAGTGAAAAAAAAAGTCTTTTTAAACTGAGGGTTGTAAGATTAGGTAGCAAGAGTGCAGATAGAGCAAGCTATAGATGGTGCATGTAGTATCAATAGAGAGAATAATTGAAACAACAAGAGCCAAGCAATGCTCGGGTCCCGAGCACCGGCAGTTAGGTTTGGCCCATGATCCTCACAGGGCGGATTTCAAAGCTTAAACTCCTGGCTTGTGGATGCAGGCCTGGGTACAGACCCATCTTTAACGGCAACCGTTCCGGGAAGGCCTTGGCATCTGTCCGTGGATGAGAAGACAAGATTGACCCATAAATAGCGGGTATTGTGCGGACGTCCAATAGCCAGGGTTGTTTTTTTTCGTTTATGAAGGTAGAAAAGGGGGGCAAATACCAGCCGATAGTACAGTTCTGCACAATATCAAGGCACCCAATCGCATTCGTAGATCTGAGGGTATCCTCATGCGCATCCCAACACATCCGTGCGGAATGCATCGGAGTGATAATGCCGATGGCTAACTCTGAAAACTTTCAGAATGCAACCCTGGAAAATGGATAATGCTTCATTTTACTTTATTCCAGTTGCCAATGTTAAATTAATTTGTCTAAACGCGCACTTGTCCGTCTTGTGTGCTACTATTTTGCGTTACTTTCGGGTAAGGCGGAATTGAAACGTCACTAATCTCGCGACGTTTTTGTTTTCTCGTCAGCTTCGGGAAGCTGTTTTTCTCGCCACAGGGCGTTTCCTAGCGCAAACCTTGCTGTAGGGTGAATCAATTAGGCCATTACCTTTGACATTCGTGTTAATTAATGCAGATCCGGAATTACAGTGTTTATATTGCTTCGACCAAAGCCGTGACCTCTTTTCTACCACCAAAATCATACGATTGACAAAAAAACAGTTTTTCCCTTTTTCTAGCATCGGCTTATCCGAACCCTTCCCCCCATGTTATGTAGACACCCAGCACATGTAGGGTAGCCTGGACCGGAAAATGGGGGACATTGCGACTCAACAATGTTGATGGGTTAAATATTTGATAGAGTACGTATAGTTGAAATTAACTGCCCACATTCTAGTAGACACCTAAAAAAAATACTTTGCTGACTGTTCTACGAACTTTATGCCTTTCTTCCGATGTAAAGTCACATACAGAGTGTAATATTGTCGAAATCAAGCATCCCTGTAAACAAGCATAACTCAAAACATTTTATTGTGGTCATCTATTTTTGAAAAACAAAGAAATTCTACATGCTTTCATTGGCCCAGGGCATCAACGCTCCATGCCGTAATGGCGACAATGTAGATGAGGCGGGATGCGAGGGCGAGGTTTCAGATGCGAACGCGAGATGGTATCCGGGGTACGCGGGGTGCAGATTACCAAGTGGATGGATGGTTTTCACGCTAGGCAACGCACAGGTGGTCAGAAATGCGGTGTACCAGCTTCTTCCCCTTGACCTGTCCCCTGCGAACCTGCTGCAACGACTCGGCGACTGTGGACAGGCCACCGCGGCGCACCTCGAGAGGGTGCGGCTCTACAAGGCCGTCGTCGAGCAGGCGCTGGGCCAGCACGTACCAGGCTTCGGCGATGGCACGATGGTCGGGGCGGGCGTCGAGGTCAAACGGCGGGGCCCAGGCGACGTCGTGGCCAAACTGCGTGTAGCCGCAGATCCAGTCGGGCTCAACGCTGCGGCGCGTGTGTCCGCGGACGGGGAAGGGATCCAGGGCCACGTAGCGCCCGCCCGCCGGCCCCAGGGCCTTGTAGCAGGCGTCCATCGATTCCGAGTCCGAGATGCAGTCGAGGGCCAGGGCTAGCGAGCCATCCGTGTATTCGAGTATCTCGGCGCCGCAGCTGGGCGAGCGGTAGTCGAACGTGGCAGCGGCGCCCAGCTTGAGGGCGCGGGCCGCCGACGCTGGCGAGCACGTCGTGATGGGCGTGAGGCCAAGCAGCCTCAGCACTTGGATCGCCATGGCGCCCGAGGCCGTGCCACCCCCGTACACAAGCGCGTACGTCGGACCCTTCTTTCCGCCCCCCTGCGCCTTTGCCATTGCTGGTGCCACCTCCAAGGGTCCCGCTGCATCCGGCATGGGAATCTGCAGGAACGTGAAGAAGGACATGCCCACCGTTGCCAAGGCGGCCGGAAGCGAGGCCGCCGTCGCAAAATCCATGTTGCCGGGGACATGCCATACTAGCCGCGCCGGGACGGCCACGTACTCGGCGAAGGCCCCGTTGTCCTGTCGAAGGGGGTTGTTGCCAAAGATGCCGCCCATGACACGGTCTCCAACGTGCCACTGAGCCGAGTCGACGTCACTGCCCAGAGCCACGATGACGCCGGAAAAGTCGGTGCCGCCCGTGGCGCCGGGCGTAGGCGACATGTCAACCGACTTGGCGTCGACTGGGTTGATGGCCACGCAGGCGACTTGCACGAGCACCTCGGACGAGTCTAACACGGGTAAAGGAGCATCTTGTGTCACACTGAGCTCGTTGGATCCGACCACCTTGAGTGCGGTGTGTGTAGTTGGTAGCGAGTTGGCCATGGTGACAGCCATTGTATCAGATGTGCAAGCAAACAGCGGGTGCAATGTTGAGGTCGTTTTTGCTGAGAATGAAAAAATAGAGGAACGGCGTGACTCCTTTCAGCCCTGGTATTGCAATGTGACTGATTCGAATGGCGTGTGTACATGATATTTACTTATATGGCTTTATGTAGGTTTATATTCTGCATGAATAGATGCTACGTACGTAATCAGCTTGGCACTGCCATCTCTTAGTGCAACTCAGGTTGCTCAAACAACCACTTCAAAAGCCTTCAGACCGCTCTCGCAAGGTTCTAGTCGGGCTCGGGGTTACCGATGCAAACAGTCATCTTGTCGTGTATCTTGACCCTAGCCAGCTTCGCTCTCATAGTTACTGTGAGACTTGCTACCGAGAATCTTGACTTCAACGGCACGTCCAAAAAGCGCAATGATAATATATTGACACAAGTCTCGATTGAAACTAGCCTGTTCTCACCTCGCTCATCTCGGCAACATGTACCGGGGGCCAGCCTGCCATGATTCACTCTTTTTCCTCAGTGGGCCCAACCAAAGTCTAAAAACACAAGACTTTGGGTTTTTTTAATAGCATACGAAATGCCGGCCAAGGGTCCCCCCGTTGTCAATCACCATTGCCGCTAAGCCCACTTAACCAAGGATGCAAGGGTAAGGCGTCTTTTCGTATTCTTCCACGCACACCCTCTGCGGGAGTCGACTGCGGCCCTTGGCTCAACTACACCCTGCAACAAGCAAAAATGGGAACCAAGTGTTCCGGTTGGATCAATCCAAGCAATTCATTATTAATCTAACTTTTTTCTAATCAAGGCTTTGTCGTAATGGATTCAACTTAGTTGCTGTGCTGGGCTGCTAATCTCGTTAAGTTCGACGCAAAGATATTCTGGTCTGACCGCTAGCTGCCAGAACGATCGATACCCGGGGCACGAGCTTGGTCAGAGTACTTCTTCTGCAACTTTCTATTATATGTCGCAGTTTCTTCAACCGATTCAGAATAATCCGTAAGCAAAGTGATGTCAAATTGAAGACCACAGACAAAATGGGGTTTGAGCACGTCATTACCGCGGCCTCTGGTCTGTCATGGACGAGCGCTGCTTTGCTCCTAGTAGCGACGTATGTTGTCTGTGGGATCATCTACCGTTTGTTCCTCAGCCCGGTCGCCCGCTTCCCGGGCCCGAAGCTTGCAGCCCTCACTTTTGCCTATGAAGGTTACTATGATATTTTCAAAGAAGGTGGCGGTCGATACTGGGTCGAGATTAACCGCATGCATGAGAAATATGGTGAGTACCCAGGTCATCACGGGCTTGAATCTCAGTTGGGCTCTCGCGAATATTTGCTAATTTGTTCACCAACAGGCCCCATTGTGCGAATCAATCCATGGGAAGTGCACATAAGGGACTCGGAATGGACCGAGGCCTACAAGATGAAGGCAAAGGCATCTAAGCCTGCGTGGTTCTATCGATCTCAAGGCCCACCAGCTACGGTTTTGCAAGCTGGGTAAGTAAAGCGATGGTTGACTGATGCCCTGCATCCCAACTTCTTTTCGGATTATGACTAACTGTGTCCTCATCAGTCCTCACGAACTTCACCATGCGCGTCGTCAGGCCCTGCTGCCAGTCTACGCCACTCCTGTCATCATGTCTCGTGAAAAGGTATATGAGGCCTTGGTACACAAGTTGATTGCTAGATTCAAGCAATTCAAGGGCACCGGCTCTGTTGTAACCTGTAAGATAGCCCCGGGTTATTTTGATGACTCCTGAGAATGCTGACTTGCGATTGGGTTTGTAGTGGGCGATGCTTTTCGATGCCTTGCCATTGATGTGACTTGCACTACATCTCTTGGCCGGGACTTTGGTTTCGTTGATGTTGAAGATTTCGAGACCGAAATGTTCTTGGTGGGTAGACCCTTTGGTCGCATGAACATGGTCACACGTCAGGTTGGACACTGGCTTTTTGAGCTCCTGCGAGCTCGGCCGCGCTTTGGCAAGGGCGCTGAAGTGGCCGCTCCAGGTGTCGTTCGCATCCTGCGATTTCGCAACGTAAGTACTTTCCTAATGCCTCCAGACTTTTCTTCCCTCTTTAGTAGAACCTCTCGTATTGATCAATGGACAGATGATTATGGAGGCCATCAAAGACGACTTTCGCGCCGTGACCGTTGGTAAGAATGCTGGTACAGGCGATGCCAAGCCAGTAAGCGGAGAACCTCCAGCAGGGTTCACTACTGCAGTTGAGCACATCATGAAGTCCAATCTTCCCGCCCATGAAAAGGATATGACCCGTGTGGTCGACGAGGTCTGGCTGAATATTAATGCTGGTATCGAGACTGAAGGTGTAATGATTACCTTTGCGACATTCATGCTGATTTACTGTCCGGATAAACTTGCCAAGCTGAGGGAAGAACTTGGAGAATGTGAGAGGAGACTTGGAAGGCTTCCTAGTTTCCAGGAACTCAAGGAGCTTCCCTATCTGACTGCTGTCATTCAGGAGTCTTTCCGACTCAACCACCCTGTCTCCAGCCGTCTGCCCAGATTTGACCCTCACAATGACATGAACTACCGTGACACGGTCATTCCCAAGGGCGTGCACGTCTCCATCTCCCTGTATGACAACTACTTGAACCCCGAAGTTTTCGAAAACCCATACAAGTTTGAGCCGGAGCGATGGGTTGACGAGAGTGAGCGAAAGCGGCTGCGAAAGTATGTCAACCACTTCGGTCGTGGCCCGCGCGCCTGCCTTGGACAGGAAGTGGCCAACATGGAGATTTATCTGACTTTGGGACGGCTTTTCGCCCCCTCTGCTGGTTTCGATATGGAGTTGCATGACACTGACTACGAGCGCGACGTCGCCTTTTACTACGACTTCTTCGGAGCTTTCCCTAAAAGCAACAAGAATGTTAGGGTGAAGATGGTGTAATTGGATTTGGCACAGTTAAAACAGAGGGCGGATAGATGGAAGATGCATTGATCATGTTAATACGGGAATAAGGATGAAGAGGTATACAGAAAATTGATGAGATATTAATTCAGGGTACTTTTGCCATATCCAAATTTTGGGCTCACCTGGGACTCTTGTCTTGGGTTTGCCGATGTGAGACAAATTGCAGACATCACTTAGGCATGGAGATAATGACTTAAAACATAATCTGCTAAATTTTACTATTCTACTCTTATTTTACACCTAAGAATACAGAAAACAGGTCAGCCTCTATAGACTGGCGGAGGTCCGTCGGCAGGCCTGATGGCCAGAGCCTTTCGGACCGGAGTCGATTCAACAGAGGATGGCGGCGTGTCGACGAATGGATTATCAGCCGTGTTGGATTCTCCAGTAGATGAGATAGACTCATGCTCCCAGGAACCAGATGCGAAGCTTGTCTCGCTCTCACTTTCAATGTCTTCATCAGAAACTGAGAAGATATTGTTCTCTTCCAAAGTTCGGGGCAGTGCATCGGAATCAGACGTAAGAACGGCTTGCGTGATTCGGATTGCTTCCCAGAAATCTGCGTCATCAATCTCCCACATGTCGTGGTCCATGATCCACTCAAAAAGGCTTCGTGACAGCTTGCTGCAGTAACATGCCTCGCGAAGCGTTTTGTCTTTCGGAACGAATATTTCCAAGCCATTTTCAGATTGATCAATGTGGAAACCGAACTGTTTCGTCTTCTCAACAACAATATCCTCCCCGTCTTGTTGGAGTTGCAATTTCGATGTGAATTCATCAGTCTCAAAGGTTTTCGAAGCTTTCAAAAGAGAGTAAAAGCCTTGCCCGCCGTCTCTTACTCTCGGGCTGAAATAGCTAACGGCGATACTGTTTCAAGAGTTAGTATTAAATATTTCTTAGTCGCTATATTTGTGGACGTACCGGAATAATGCATGCGACATTCGTCTGATATCGCGATCCTGTTGCGAGATAGCCTGTGAAGCGGATTTGTTTGGAGAAAATGTCTCATTGACAACTTTTGACAAAAGCTTTCTCCCAAGACCAAGCCATTCCAGAAACCGACGGAGCGACAAAACCTCCTCTGCATCAAAGTCAAGAAACTTGGCCTTGCCATCAAAGTCTGACGCTAAAGATTCGCGGTCAATGATTGCGAAATCTTGGGAACCTTGAAGAAGTTCAACTTCACCACCGGGAAACCTGACTGGGAAGACCTTCTTCTCAAACACGAGTTTGGGGTCAAATTCATCACATTCTTCATGTGTGGTGGGGAATAGCGTCTTCAGTTCCATGATGATGCACTTGGCATCATTTGTTGACAGAACCAACTCTTGGCTCTTCAAAGCCTCATAGGTCATCTGAAAAGTTGCCTCAGGAATAGAGAGGCTGCTCAAGAAGAAATGCTCAAGGCCGTCATACTTTTGCTCGTTGTTTAAAGGAATCTTGCCATGGATCTTTGTAAAGCTCATCCACACGCATTCTGAAACCTTGTGCCAGGATGGATGTGCGTCAATAAAAGAGCAGAGAAGAGCCTCGGAGTTGAATGTGCTTCTATTCGATTGATCAACAATTCGAACCATTGAATAATAAAAAGGGTGACTTACCTCAGATGCTCCAAATCCCAACCACCTAAGTCCATTCTGTAAAGACATTCGTAGAGTGCTTTCATACGATTGACGTTAATGCCGTTCTCAGTTTTCAATGCTCGGATCTCGTCTACTACAATGTTCCACGTGAAACATGGGACTTTGAAGGTGTTTTTGAACAGACTGGCCATGCGATTTTGATTTTTATCAAATTCCGCGAAGTGCTGTGCATATTGTGACTCCAGCACTGCCTTCGTGGACAATTTGACAGGGCTAGGGTGCCAGATGCAATCGTCTGGACGTCCCCAATAAGCCCGTTTTGCCTCCGTTGCTGGAATCAAGATAAACCCGGCAGACCCGAAAAAATCCCTAATTTTGGAGAAATTAGTCGAATTCCACCGCTGGAATTTGATGAAAGAGGATAATAATAGTCTAAAACATATGCGAAGTCTGTTGTTACTCACCGGATCTTTTGTCTCGCTCGCGGAACATTCCAAGATTCACATATCTGGACCTCCAGAAAGCAGTAAAGTCGATATACCCTGTTTTGCAAGGATTCATCGGCGGGTACTTTGTTGTAGATGATGAGCGACTTCAGGATGGACAGGGTAAAGTCCAGGTCAGTTTTAGCAAACCCGAACCCTAGATCGCTTGTAATCTTCTCCCACTCGGGTGGATGAAATGAATGGCTCGCTGGCATTTCTAACTCCAACCATGGAAATACATCCGTGTCACTCAAGAAATTTGCGGCAATGGATTTCAGATATGGTGTGGGGATGTAGGTATCCCCCAAACTGAAAGCATGGCCATTCTGACACAGCACACGGCAAGAACGAAATTCATCATAAAGATGGCTTCTCTGGACAACCTGAGATCCTTGGGATGCCCAAGTTGACTTGAGTAGAGATAGGAACTTCTTGGGTCGATGCTTTGCCACATACTTGCAAGCATCTGAGACACAGTTCTTTCTCGAGTCCACGAGCCTGGGATGCTGACTAATGCCAAGCACTTGATACATCCAGTTCTCCCAAGTCAGCGATGCCCCTTTGGGTTTCGTTGGAATGTCCGAAAAGTAAATTTCGTTCAAGTAGATGGCATTGAACCCAGGTGCCCCGCTATCATAGTCTCGTCCTTGAGGTGTGGGTGCAAAGAGCGTCGAAGTGGTGGGTGGAATATCACCCACAGCATATACATCTGTTGTGCCTGGATTCTCAAGTCTTCCCTTGTCCGTGAGAACAAAGACTTTTGAATCCTTGCTTCTCTCGCCTTGGTAGAGATGGTGCGTTAGATATAAAAAGTGTAGGTCAGACAATGACACATCCGGCATCAACTTCTCAGGAGGCTTGGGGAAGTATCTCTGTCTGATCTTGTCGCGCACCAAAGCCACTGGCGCTGTCTGAATGCCAAGCAAATCGAAAAGCTCTTTACGTTTGGAGTTTTCGCAAGCTTTGGAATCTACAACATCGATGCCGACATCGGGTGGGATTTTCAAGCCGTTCGTTTCAGCATAGTAAACAGAGTCAGAATTTGCCGAAACCCAACGCCCATCTCTTATTGGTATAAGCTCAAGGGACCTCAGTTCTTCAATGTTTCTAGCCGAAGAGCTATCAAAGGCCCGTTTGAGGAGGATTCCCACTCGAGAATGCCAGTCATCGTCGGTTGCCTTTGACTTGATTCGAGACTGAGAAGATTTGAGGTCCGCTTCGACACGAGGCAAGACCTGACTCATTGTGTAGCATGATAGTCCATGCTCCTTCAGCCGGTCCAAGTTACTCTCCGTATACCCTGGAGCGATGTAGAGTTCGGAAGCAATGTCAGCGAAGAGAGGGCTTCCATTCTGATCGAGTGCCTTCAAGGGATGTCGCTTAAGGCTCTGAATTGGAAGTAGTGGACCAAGGCTTGCTGGCCGAAGGACTGGGGTAACTTGGAGTCGATCTGTAATCATGGTGATTACATTGACCCAGTAACCATTGTATTGGTGTGAGTCTTGCAAAGAAGGCAGATAATCCATCCACGAGTACTGCAGAGTCGAATGCTTGCCCATCTCAAGTACGGCAACTATGAATGCATCTGCAATACCTTCAGCGAGAAGTAGGTTCCTGGGTGCTGATGCATCAATCCGCTGCCCGTTTGCCGTGATGGTAAAGTTCGCGTGGATTAGGAACTGTGGGAGCGAGTTAGAGATGGGAGAACACCAAGGAGAAAAGGATGTTTGACCTTGAAACCTGATTTGCAGAGGGGACGGAAGTAAAAGGCATCTTGATCTTCAAGCACAGGGACTGAATCAGAAGACAATGGGAAAGCAAGCACAATTTCATTATCGCAATCAAGCTTTGAGTCGAATTTGTGTTGAGCCGAGTCTGAGATTGTGTGCTTGGTAAGAAGAAAGTGCTGGGATTCTGGGGGCATCTTGTCGCGGGTCAATGCCTTGGTTATTGTCTTCGAACTAGAGGAGATTGAATGCGACGTGGTCGACGAGAGCTCTCCAGTGCTGGAGTAAATATTGAAGTCCATTCGCTTCCAATTTCTTGCAAACAACATTCCTTCGCCAAGACTCTCTAACTGGTCGCGAATGCTCGAACTCCAGATAGCTAGATCTGAGCCTTTACGCAAGAAAAGAGAAATCTTGGTATGGCTGTCTGACTGAAGATTCTGAGAGCTTTCATTCGCTGAAGAGACCACTTTGAGTCTGTATTTGGCTCCCTGGCGTGTAAAGGAAAAAGCCAAATCCCCAAACTCTATGAAGAGTTTATCAGCCATGTTGACATCGGGCTGGGACTTGACATCTCTTGTCTTGGGGTGCCTTGAAAAGACTGCTTCGGCGATCTTTATACCAAAGGCGGTGAGGATCTTATGATCCGCAAAATGATCTTGGTTAGATAGGATGACGATCCGGTCGTCGTACAATTCGAAGGTAATGTGAGGAATTCTCCGACCAGCGGGGATATTTGAAAAACACTGTTTATCGATGATTTGCATCCACTCGGCAATGAAGTTGGACCCGCCAACACCTACATCGCTCTTGAACCTAGTACTGTCAGTCTAGAGGTTTCGCAAATAAAACTTGAGTCAATAGTACCGTGTAGAGGAAGCACTAATTATGCTATCCTTGAGAACAATCGCGTTCCCAGGTTGGGGAGGGGTGCTTGGTGCCGCCCGTGATTCCCCATTGAAACCGAAGCTTTGTTTTGCTGTGTTGTGTTCTGACATGGGTGAAGGCTTCGAGATTAAGGAAGGTCAAGAAAGTTCAAGCGGCCCACTCAAGATAGAAAGGAATCAATAAAAAAGACTAAAAAAACCTGCTTTGATGTAAATTGTTGAGCAAAGAAGCGGAGACCATGGGCCAGAGCATTTCTTTTATCACACTTTCTGCAGCCTTGTTGGTTGTTGGTTCTTCTTGATCACCCGAGGCTGGCTGCCGCAATGGCGGCCAAGCCCGTGGACGTGGGCCAAGCCTCAGCGGCACAGACATGCCCAATCGGAAACATTCTCCCCTGTTATGGCTTATCAAGAAAAGCCACTGTTCTGTGTTGGCTTTTCTTGGGCAATCTGTATTTGTGCACAACTCCATGCAAAGGGGTAACATCAGTCCCCAGCCGGGTTAATATCTATTGAAACACCATCTATCCGGATTGCCGAAATAGGTCCAGAGGATGCTCAGTGGATGCATCAACTGATCCGGCTATAGAGTAGCAGTGCATGTTGGTGTGTCCCAGGAATGGAAATTCGGGCGCGTAGTGAGATAGTGCCCTGGCTCGGCCCGCGGGGCGGCGCCAAAGGATTCGCTGGGAAGATTCGATGTGTAGATCCTTGTGGCGCTAGTGACGCGCGGGTTTGTAGGGGTGGTAGGGGCGGGAGAGTAGCTAGCCGCCCTGTTTCAGGAGACGCCTAGTGCTTTGCTGTCAATCGTCCACATCATTCGATAGTAAGTGGCTGAGGTTTTCTTGTTGTTTTAATATCCTGGCTAATTGGCCTTTTTTGGTTCTAGATACGGCAATGGGCGATGAACCCACCTTCGGTGGTAGAGTTTGGTCTCGCAACACCGCTGCAAGGGCACTTTCTGGGAGCGGCGTAACTACCCTATTCCCAGAAACGCCAATATTTAACTGCTAATAATCTTATCAAATTTGATTATGAAAGGTGGATTTTGAATGCATAGAAGCGGATAAATTGCGAAAATAGAATGGGGAGCTAGGCACATAGTAATCACGTGCTTTGTTCACTGAAAACAAAAGTTCTAAGTAACAGAAAAGTGTCAAATATCAAATAGAGTTGTCACTGCATGAAAAAACGCCGCCAACCTCTCCATCATCATAGGAAGACTTTTTACTCCTGATAGTAGCATAGGTACCACCAACAATAATGAAGAATCCGGAAAGAACCATAAAAACCCCAATGATTAGTGCCACGGCTTCTCTCCATCCTTGCTTGCAAGCCTGAAACGCATCGAGGAGCCAGTGTCTACCCGACGTCGCTGTTTCTCTTTCACTCTGTGGTGAAAGACTTTCAGACACTTTACCTGGCTTTCTGGAGATGAAGAATAGCAACATGAACCCAGGAAGTACATTCACAAAAATGGGATTGACTAGGGCTCCGATTAGGCTTAGGAAATTGTTGAAAAAGGGCACAACGCCAACAACGACGAAGCCAAAGATGGAGGTCACCAGCATAGATCCAACCCAGACAGTCCAATGCTTGACAGTATTGTGTTGGAGATGTTTTGTGCCACGAAGCAGTCTCACAAATGAGTACTTTGCTGCCATGTGGCTCCACAGTACGGCCGTCACCAACAAGCCTGGCAAAGCAAGTCCATATGCGACCTTCTTGATCAAAGGGCCCGCTGATCCAAGTGCTGGACTTGCCAAATATGCGCCAACTTTGCCATAGACGATAGAGGCGATGACAATACCTGTCATCACAATGACACTTTGGCCAATGATTAAAGAGCGGGTGAACATCCTGGGATCTTTCATTTCGGCTGATACTGAAAAGAAAGTCCCCGAGCCGCCCACCGCAAAGAGTTGGCTGGCAATTGCGGTCATAGCATCGGAAAAAGATGGACCGGAGATGACGCGAATATCGAGGTCAATCTGCCCGGTCGCTGGCGCTGCTGCAGGTCGGTTCTGAGCAAGACATGCGATGGCGGTTGTCCAAATTGCAACTATGATCGAGGCTGCGCCCACCCAGCTGATCCAAGCCACCTTCTCCAGAGATCTGAAGGCGGTCCCAATTGTGAAAGAGACCACAAGCGTGGCAGCCACAAATACCATTGTACACGCACCGTGCTCAGAGAGGGCATTCAAACTGACCGAGGTAGCAAGCATACCCGAACCTCCAGTCAAAGCCAAGTGGATGTAGTAGAATATTCCAACAATTTCCCTTGCTTTACTTCCGAAAAGTAAATGGGCAGCATCACCCACGCTGTGCATGTGAGGAAAATATTGTCTTGCATTCCCGCAGAGGTATCCGGCAATCGTGGAGATGATTGCGAGAATGATGAAGCAGAAAATTCCAGGGAAGAATCCCAAAACGTGAAACGTTTGTGGAAGACCGAGGACTCCAAGTCCGATTTGTAGTTTGATAATGAGGATTGTCACTGCTGGCCATGACAATCCACTGAAGGATACATCACCCTCGTCATTAAATAGTCCCTCAGAAATGGGGTTTCCAGAGCTCTGGTGTGTAGGCCCAACGAAACCCTCTTCGTAATCAATACCAGTGGCATGATCGTGATTTTTGATGGTATCTTTTTCCCCTGGGCTAGTCATTGCAGCGATATTGAACGAAAACTGGGGCAAGTTGGAGTTGGAGGGATAAGAAAAGAAGAAAATGTTGGACAGGGCAAATAAAATAGGGAGTTCCAAAAAAAATCATCTTCTTATAATAAACTTTATTACAGGGTATGTAATGACTATTTCTCTCTCCGGGCCGAGGACTGCAGAGAGATGAATGATTTGTGCTGAACAAGAAGCGATAAGACATCAGTATCCTACCCATGATGCCAATACTTGTGGGGAAGACCTGGGGAAGAGTCCTCGGTGGAGCCACTAGAGCAATATAACGATTGGAATGAGACGGAGCCCATGTTGAAACCAGCTGATCAACTTTTCCAGAATGAGTCAAGACCCAGGATTCTTTTGGGAAACTCGGCTAAGTTGTTTGGCTCAATGTATTTGACGTTTCGTGTGCTGTCAACCAATGATACTTTGGGTCTTTAACGAATGCTTCATTTGCATTTGGAAAAGCAGTTGTAAGAAGTCTTGGGTGGGCTATTTCATTCTTGACTAGTGCACAATCCTAGAACTAATTGTACTTCGGACTTGGCACTGTGCTTATTAACCAAGATAGGCAAGGTTGTGGTGAATCTTCGCCGAGTTCTTATCAATATGGGATTGGGCTGCTTCAATCTGCACCCTGATATGAAACATTGATATTGCATGGATTTTCTTTCCTGCAACGCTCTGCCAAGTCGAGAGCAGGGCGGGACCAAAAGGTTCGAGCTCCTCACCCGCTTGTTTTCGCCTGTAGATTTTAAGAGAAGAGCCAAAATCCATGCGTTGGAAGCTGCTAAGATAAAGCCGGGGGATAATTGATTGCAGAAGGAACCTGACTTGGTACCACACAGCGCGATACCACCGGACCGAGAATGCTCCACATTTCTTGGTCTCGCACCGAGACATGACCCACCACACTGCTAACGCTCGGGCCGGGATGCTAGATTGTTGGAATCTTGGTAAGAAAATGCAGAATGGCAGGCAGATGGAGATTGGGATCATGCCACGGAAAGAAAGATATTGGTGCACAAAATGCTTTATTATGCAACTAGTGATAACCGATGGATCATGTTTGGCGTATTCCAGGAGGATGGCATGTCCTGATTCAAGTCCTCGATGAACTTTTGGCTCTCAACCTTGTACGCAAGTCCGTATTAGAATATAGCATCGGACCGAGAACTCAGAGCACGCCACCTTGGCTTTTATCGTAGATTGTCAGTGATTGTCACCTAAAATATCTAGGTCGTTCGTCCTTGGCGTGAACTAGATACCCATTTTCCCAATCGCCCAAAATGTTTGCGGCAAGGCAGCGGGTTAGTGTCACCACAAAGCGGTCGCTGTTGACCATCTCTCGACGCATAGCTCGACCGACCTCGACATCTGCGCAGTCCCTGATATGGAAAGGTAGAGCATCATTCAAGGATAAACGGGTTGCAATCACTGCTGGAGGTACCGGCATCGTCATCATTGCCCTGCTGTGGCCCAAAAACCGTGGCCATGATTTTCCTGAGGATCCCAAAGACACAAATGCTCTCTCAAATGCGCCTTTCAGTAAAGTACTTTCAGGCTGGATGTAAGTGTTCAATTTGGAGCTAATATCAACGCATCCTAAATTTGACTACACAGTACCTTTGCATTTTGCTCCTCGCCCACCTGGGTAGATATGAGCGAGTCTCTTTACGATGCCGTTTCAAGAATACCCTTGGTTTCCTCAATAGCGAATGCATTCATCATTCGCACATTCTTTGCGCAGTTTTTGGGAGGAGAAACAACGACGGAGTGCATCCCAAATATCGAGAGTCTCCGCGCTGAGAAGATTGGTACTCTGCTTGGCTACTGCATCGAGGCCAAATTGGACGGATCCAGCAAAGATCCGGAGCTGATCCTCGCACAGACAAAGGAAGTCTTATCTTCGATAGAAGTTCAGGGAAATCTGGCAAAGAAACATTTTCGAGAGACCAAATATACGAGCGGGGACAACCGGTTCTGGGTCAGGATCAAGGCGACTGGTCTGCTTCCTCACCCGGTCGCACTCTATCGCGCCTCGAATGCAATCTTGCAAGCGAAAGAAGAAAGAGGATTGGATAAAAATGTTCCTTACCCGGGATTGCCTCATGACGGTGATTGGGAGGTCGCATTGAACGGAAAAGGAGTGACGGATGCAGACCGCGAGCAGTTGATTGGCTTACGAACCACTTTGGAAACAATTGCTGCGAAAGCGAGGGAAAACAACGTGCGAATTGTCATTGATGCCGAACAGACATGGTACCAACCAGTCATTGACAGCCTGACGGAAGAGCTTATGCAAAAGTACAACACATTGGATGGGCCCGCCACTTGCATCGCTTCCTTCCAAGCCTACTTAAGGAGATATCCACAGCTTCTTGACCAGCAGATTCTTCGAGCGCAAGACAAAGGATACAAGTTACTTTTCAAGCAAATCAGGGGAGCCTACATCTTGACTGAGGCTGAAAGGTGGCGCAAGGAAGGGAGAGAAGGAGAGGGTCCGGTTTGGTCAACCAAAGAATTAACTGATGCAAGCTTCAACGATGGCATAGAGAAGACGTTTTCTACAATTGCCAACCAGATGAAAGATACTGGCCACTCGATGATTGGCGTGGTATTTGCTACCCACAATTCCCACAGCATAGACCTCGGAATCAAACTGCTCGAGGGACATGGGCTAGCCAAGCGCCAGAGTGATGGAACACTTCGAGTTTCCAACGAGGTCGCCGGAAGCATCGCTTTTGCTCAGTTGTACGGTACGTGGCAAACCGACTCACGCGAAACTAAAAGAACAGGATACTAACAGATGGCTTCCCGTCCATTAGGTATGAAGGACGATCTTACGAACCGGATTACTGGATCTATCACGACTGAAAGCGGACTACCCTTCGTCGTCAAAGTAAGTCAATATCTCCAACACAGCCATATCCTATCTAATTCCGCCGTAGTCAATGAACTATGGCGATTTAAAAGAATGCCTACCATTTCTGGCTCGTCGAGCGACCGAGAATAAAGCTGTACTCGAGGGCAGAGGTGGAGCTGAGTCGGAGAGAGTTCGCTTAGGCCGTGAGCTTCGACGACGCTTACTGCCCTTTTCTTTTTAAACTCGAGATAGAATAGTTGTGAATTCCTGTAAATCTACATTGTTATCCATGCCCTTTGATCTTCCCATGGTGAATCATCTTCTGTTCATTTCTCCCCCATAACGTCATCTTTGAAAAGCCAAATCGGAAACTCATCCCGAGTATGCCCCACACTACAATCTTGATCCCGACATCGCTGTGCAGACCTTCTGTTTCTCAAGTCAAAGAAGTTGGCAGTAGTACTAAAATGACCATCGCTCGGCCCGGAAAACGACGCAAACTATTTCCACGTGAAATTGTAGTGACCGGGCCGAGGGTACACTGTCGTATCAATACATCAGTTTTGCTCGTTTTAAGTTACTAAGATGAATAAATTTTGTAGAAAAGCCTTTTTGTAAACCACAGCATTGCTTTGCCAGTCGATCAGAAAAAACAAGGACGCATCAAAATGGCTTCCGTTCACTATCCCGAGCCGGCTAATGCTGGTGGAGTGAGTGATCACCAAATGCCTTCATCTGCATCCAAGTTATGTTACTGATATTTGTAGTTCTCTTATGCCCCCGGGTCTGAAGAAAGGAAGCTACTGACAGCTGCCTTGATCGAGATGGAAAGCGCCACTGCCGAAGTGCCCAGCATCATCAACGGTGAACGCATTTACAGTGGCCGCGAAAGCTCTCAGGTCAATCCTTGGAATCGGAACGGCGCTCCGCTGGCCAAATACTATGAAGTCGACCGAGAGACGATCACGACAAAAGCGATACCCGGCGCCCTGGAGGCAAGAAAGAAATGGGCCAACACGCCCTTCCACCAACGGGCAGCGATTTACAAGCGAGCGGCCAAGCTCGTCGAGTCTCCAAAGTACAGATGGAAGCTCATGGCCTCCACAATGATCGGACAAGGCAAGACGTGCGGACAGGCCGAGGGAGATTGCATCGCAGAACTCATCGACACCTTGAACTTTCATGTTTACTTTTGCCACCAGCTTTACCAGCAACAACCACCGAAGCAGACGGATTCAGCCTACAGCACGCTTGATTACCGGCCGTTGGAGGGATTCTTGCTGGGTATTTCGCCCTTCAACTTTACAGCCTTGGGAGCTCACATCGCTTTCACGCCAGCGATCCTCGGCAACGTTATACTGTGGAAGCCCTCGCCAATGGCAGTCCTGTCCAACTACCTCTTGTACCAAATAATGGAGGAGGCCGGGTTGCCAAAAGGCGTGGTCCAATTTCTTCCCGTTGCAGACCCGACTGTTGTGGTTGATCCTGCCCTTGCTCACCCTCATTTCTCTGGACTTCATTACACTGGATCATCCGCTGTTCTGAGAAAGTTGGTCTCACAGGTTGGAATGAACACTAATATTTACAAGACCTTTCCGCGTGTGGTCGGCGAAAGTGGAGGCAAGAATTTCCACCTAGTTCACAACTCGTTTGAGGACGTCGACTGGTTGGCTTCAGCCGCTGTACGCTCCTCGTACGAATTTCAAGGGCAGAAGTGCAGTGCCCTATCTCGCTTCTTTGTGCCAAAATCAATGTGGGAGAAGGGTGATTTGAAGGAAGCTTTGCTGAGGGAAGCAGCCAAAATGACACATGGAGATGATGTCAAGCAGCTTCACCACCCTCTTGGCCCAGTCGTGTCTGAAGCATCTTTTGAACGGTTCGGCGAATTTGTGGAGCAGGCTCAGAAGGATGGCCACCGACTTATCTTTGGAGGGAAGCGGGACGGCAGCAGAGGGTTCTTTGTTCAACCTGCTATTTTTGAAGTCAATGAAGCAGACCAAAGCGCACAGTCGGATTTAATGACGAGAGAATTGTTTGGGCCGCTGTTTGCTGTACAAACATACGACGATGTCTCGCCAACTGGCTTTATAGATGTCTGCAACCTCATCGACAATACCACGGAATATGGTCTTACCGGCTCCATATTTGCGAAAGACAGCGATGCTATCAAGATAGCGAATGATAAACTGAGGGACTCGGTGGGGATGTTTGTGATCAACGACAAGTGCACTGGAGCAGTCATTGGCGCTAATCCGTTTGGTGGTGCGAGGGGCAGCGGAACAAATGACAAGGCGAATTCGGTTAATGTGCTATTGAGGTTTTCGAGCATCAGGTGTGTAAAGGATTCATTTGAATGTGGAAGCAGCACTCTCAGTGCGTGCAATATCCCTGAATGATAGATGTAAAGAAGCTATTACTGGCAAGCAATTGATTCCATTCAAATTAAAAGAAGACAGCGGTTATATTGATAATTTTATCATGAATGTGAATGTCTGCACAATTAAATATCCATAAGATTGCCAATCGAATAATGAACAAGGCAACCGCCCACTGAGCGCACAATGCAAGTCTTTTGTGTAGTAACTTCGGCGATTTGGTGAATCAAAATTGGATCACCCTTGATGTACTACTTATCGTGCCCTGAAAGAGGCTCTAATAGTTCCATTCAACAGTTTTCTATACTGTTATTCTGGCCTGGGTGACCAGTCCACCTACAAACACAAACAGTTGCCCAGCCTAGTTTCATACCTAACAATTTCGTGAAGAGCCACTCCCAAGTAACCTCTCACTTTTCCAGTTGAAGACGCATGAAGTATCGGGAAGATGGCATGTCAATTTGACACCCCGGCTCCTCAAAGGGCGCGCCTGATAACGCAGTGATTGCAGTAGCATCCTCGGGCCGTCAGACTGTGCTTCGGTCCGAGTCGAACATCGGAATCTCTCTCCGCATCGGATCAGTGCTGTCATGCTTTTGAATTGTGCAATTGCTCTTTGCTAAAATTTGGCTCGTTTTATTCTTCATTCTTCATGAAATAATTTCTTTACAGTTCTCCAAGGGAATTGAGATTAAACCACCGTAACCGAGGTCATCGGAAGTCCGGCCAATGGATACCACAACACAATTGACATTTGCCGTTATCGGCTGCGGTCAGTATGCGCGCATGATATTGCGACATAGATACTAATTATTAATTGTGAAATAGGCAATTTAGGAAGTGCAATTGCCGCGGGAATCCTCGATCCGACCGACAAGAAAAATGTCAACGTCAAGCGTCTCATAGCCACCGTTGGCACTGAGTCCTCTAAACTTCGCGTCGAAAATGCGTTCGCCGCACAATCATCGCGACTTGAAGTATTGTTGCAGCAAAACAATGTCGATGCGATTAGGCAAGCAGATGTAGTGGTTTTTGCCACCAAGCCCGTAAAGCGCGAAGAGGTATTTGGGGCTCCAGGAGTGCGAGCAGCGCTACGTGGAAAACTGGTCCTTAGTATCATGGCTGGGATTACAACAAAGGAGCTTCATCGCTTAGCTCATGACGGCGGAGATGTACCCAGTAATTCCGAACCATTCCAGGCCATTCGTGCTATGCCCAATATGGCCGCCAAGATCCGCGAAGCTGTGACGCTGTACACTGCCAACATGGACACAATCTCAAACTACAGCCTCAATATCGCATCCTGGGTCTTTGGACAGGTTGGAGAGACCAAGCTTATTGCGGAGAGCTCATTTGACATTTCGGCCGTGCTTGTTGGATGCGCAGGGTCGTTGCTGCTTTTGGCCATCGACGGGCTGCTGGATGCTGCGGTTGCAGAGGGCGTCAAGCGACCAGACATGCAGGACTTGGTAGTCAACAGCGCCATTGGGATGATGAAATTAGTTCCATCAGGAGAACACCCAAGCGTGCTGCGGGAGAAAATTGCTTCTCCTGGAGGCTGTTCAATCAGGGCACTTCTGGAATTGGAGCGCCAGGGAGTTAGGTCGGCATTCACAAGTGCGATCATGGCCGCAGCTGAGCGGTCCAAGCAGATGTCCAAGTCTTAGACTTTTATGCCATCAGATAATCACAGTTGTCTAGATTACACAAAAACCTTCAAAAGACAAAAAACGTTTGCTTCAAGCCTCTTTCCACGTGCAAATGCCATTCAAGTCAGTATCGGCCAACATGGACATGCCGCCCTAAAGACGGACTGTAGCTGGAGGAATCAACAACTTGATGCCAGTAATTAGGCCACAAGAATCGTCTCTAGCTCGTTGTAATCAACGGATACCGCGGCGGGCATCACGACAACGGTAAAGGAAAGATGAGCCAGGCAGGAGTCGGCTTGAAGGCATCCTATTGAACAGGGCAAAAGCCTGGGCGATTAATCTGACCGCAACAGAGCTGACAAGAACAGATCAACCCATTATCTGTTGATCGTGACGATCTCCGCAGCTCACAACGGTCATGGGTACCAACGTTCACCCGAGCTAGCTAGCAACAACAGCTATAAGAGACGTAGATAGACATTCTTCAAATAAATAAAAGCTCTTTTATGCGCCTGGAATCAAAGCTTGTGACAATCGCAGTGAAATGAGCAAGACCGAAACCAGTCCCCCCGCAGCTTACCGACATGTTGACTATTTATGGGGCCCGTCGGGGCCCACCAATAGAAAATGAAGGCCAAGTCGCGATCGCCATGTTAGTTGAACCTTGTGATTCCGAAACCGGCAGCAGCCTCTAACGGCCACTCGGAGCGGTCGGCAAGAATAGGAGATTTGAATAGAAGTTCCTTGGGGGAAAATACAGTGGGCGGCAATTAATTCTGATCCAACGCGATGTACTGCGACAATCGGGATAGTCCTATTATATTAATACTGGACCGCTATTTTAACCGACAGGGATATAACCCTTACCATTACCCTAACCCTTATTTTATAAAGGAGATTTCTTACCTACATTAGTATATATAGAAAATAAAAATATATAGAAAATATATTATTATTTTTAATTACTTATAATTCCTTTTTCTTAATATTAAAACTAATATTCCTTATTTTATTACTATATTTTATTTACTAGATACTATAGTGTAAAGGGCGGCAGTATTTACCTTCCATATTTAGACTAGTCTCATTGTAGTAGTGCATCAATTTGGATCAAAACTAATTGCCGCCCAGTGTATGACAGCTGTGGGTGGCACAGGCCACATTGGAGCTCTCGATCGGTCTATTGAGGGGTCATACCCGCTGTTCCCATTTCTACCCAAACACCGAGATTGTCATGCTGTCCATCGAACTGATGAAGATGAACGAGGTCACCATCCCTCAATACTTCTACACCACGTCCGGCCATATCGTTCTCCAAGGTCCCGGCGACTGGCGCGTATGGGTCGGCACAATCCGAAGCATGACGCGGGATTCAACTTGGGATCTTGTTGATCCCAGAAAAGATGAGAAGCCAACGCCCATGCCCCATCCCGTCATGCCAACGCTTGAGGATGCTCAACCCTCAGAAACGCGTGAGGATGGCGCGACAAAAGCAGACTATGACTTTCTGGACTATTTGTGGGCGAAGTACGAAGGTGATGTTCTGGAATACGAAATCCAGCAAGAAGAGTTGGCGGCCATTCGGTCGCGCATCAACGATAGTGTTGGAAAATATCGCTACTTGATTTCGCGCGAGCATGATATCGCCAAACAGCTGTCCATTCTCAGGAAAGCCGTCGAGCCTACTATCGAAGAGGAAACGGAAATCGTAAAGAAACGATATTACACCGTTCTCAAGGGATTTGGACAACTGAACCCACAGGAGTGGGCCTGGGAGTGGCAGAATGCGTACAAAGACGCTCGAGTGCTCGATCTTCCATTCGCGAAAACCCTCAGCGCCACCCGTCACTTCCTACAAATAGCCGCATCTATCAGCCCGTACAAGGCAGATATTTGGGAGTTCAGGATAGAGAACTTGGCCCAGGGCGCCAAGCCTGACTGGCAGAAGAAGATTCCGGACCCTATCAAGATGAGCACCTCCATTGCACGTGAGTGGGCTGGATTAAAGCTAGGTGGGATACCCAAAAACGCAACCCACAAATACGTTTGCTACGAGTCAGGCACACTTAGACCTCAATCTCATCGCAAGACATTGTTGCTTGGGAAACCGATCAAGTCTCCAAACGGGATCAAGCATACCGACATGGCCTACTGCGATGAGGTGCTTGATCTATATTGTACTCTGCATAAGGGGGCAGAGGGGCACAAGTTGGACGACTACCTCAAGTGCTGGAGAAGAGTGATGATAGAAGGCCAACGTCTCGGGATTATCGATGTAAATGCCGCTCGCAACACGTATATGTTCCTCAGGGCAGTCGAAACCATCTATCCTTCTTTCTCGGTCCATTGGCGCATGGATATAGATCATACCAAGGCCATGGAAATGATTCCTAATGCCATCACCATCAGCGAAATCTTCCAACGGTGTTACAAGAGAAAGGTCCTTGGGCCCATAGACACCGTGTTTGACATTGAAGCGAAATCCTATGATCTCGAGTTGTTCGAGACTCCTGAAGAGAGAAGAGCGAGACGAGTGAAGCCATTCAAGCCAGCTGTCTCACCCAAGTTGACTTGCCTCTGCGGCATGAAACATTTCTATACTGAATGCTTTTATTTGGTCGACGAAATCAGGCCTCTCGGCTGGATTCCCTACACGGACGTGGCATCCAAGGTGCTCAAACAACTGCAAGACACAAAAGTGAAGATCAGAGTCCAGAGGGCAATAGAAAAGATGAAAGGGATGACAAGCAGGGTAACAAGAGAGTTTACGAGCAGGGCGACATGCGGGGCAACAAGCAAACGACCTCTCGAGGTCCCTCTACCTTCCGCCATGCCTACACTGGGTAATGAATAAAGCCATTTGGATCTAATATTATAGAATCATTCGACGCATATTTACTTCTAGTCTATCATTTATATCAACAAATCAAATTGACAGTTTGCTCAGCCTGTCATGAAACAAAAGTGATTGAGCAGTATTTCTTCTTTCCTCCGCATCCTTACTCAGCGGCAATAGCCGTCATGTTGGTGTTTCCAACCTTGATAAACTCCTTCTCCTTCGGGAGCGAGTCAATGAGCTTGTCAGAGAGCTTCAGGTGGTCTTTGACAACCTGCTTGGGGGTCAGAGCCAGCCACTGGGCGACGGAAACATCCGAGAACTTGGATGCCTGGAGCACTTCAAGGAAGATGAGATCCTCAGTGCCAGTGTTCTCGACGTAATGGCTGTTGCCAACGGGAATGTAACCAACGCCTCCGGCAGTGAAGTCAAAGGTCCGAGCGGAACCTGGGGCCTTGAAGACGGTAACGCGGGCACTTCCCTGGAGGAAGTAGCTCCACTCATCACTGGTCGTGTGCCAGTGGATCTCCTATAATTTTGTCAGCGAATGCCATCGTTGACTACAGCGTTTTCACTTACGCGAAGAGCGCCGGGCTGAACAACGACAAGAGCAGCGGAGAAGTCCTTGGCAATGGGGAAAGTGGTGGGGTCGAGGATCTTGACGGAGCCTCCGGGAACAGTGTGAGGGACCTGCTGAGACCAGTGGTAGGTGTATGAATCGTCTCCAGAGATGGATCCGGCAGAGGATGTGACGTTCTGCTTCTCAATGTCCTTGGGAGCGGGGGTTCCGTTGAAGATCTGGGCATGGTTAGTCTCGTTGAAATAGTCACTGGGAAAGTCTGGAGCAAACTCACGTAAAGCTCGCCCTCGGGGATGTTATCAAAGGCCTTGGCATCGGTATCAAAGTTCTTGGCAAGCACAGAGACGGGGTTTCGCTGGAAGAGCTCGGAGACTAGGAAGGTCTCGTCCTCGGAGAATTCACCCTGGTCAAAGACGAGGAGGAATTCCACGCCCTTGTCCAGGGCCTGCAAGCTGTGGGGGACTCCGGCGGGGAAGAACCAAACGTCGCCGGCGCAGACATCGTCGATGAAGTTCTTTCCATCCTCGTTCATAGCGGCAACGCGGACACAACCCTTTGTAACAAGAGCCCACTCCGCAGCCGTGTGCCAATGCAGCTCACGGTAAGCATTGGGAGCAAGGCGCATGTCGACGCCGGCCATGGCGGTAGCCTGGGGGAGAACGTCCATGTTCTGCTGACGAGCCCATCCCGCGCCCTTTTGGCTACCATGGCGGTTGTGGGAGAGGCCCATTGGCCACATGGCGTTGGGTACATCTCCCGTGTCGGTGCCAGGAGGGGCGTACAGGTCTGGGTTCAGTTTCTCGTATTCGTAGGTTCGTGGACCGGGGTCAGTAGCTCCCAAGCCGCCGCGGATGGGCTGAGGAATATCCACGCCATCAAAGTCGAGGTACAGTCCAAGGTCTGCATCAGCATCCTGGCCATTGACGTACTTTGGGTTGTCGACAATGGCAGAGTCCGAGTCATCGGGGTCTGGTCGCTTGGCATTGCCACCAAGCAGACTGGAATCACCGTAGAGTGAGCCGCTGGTTGAAGTTACGGTAGGAGTTGGCGGCTGGACACCACCAACAGGGCCGTCGTTCTCGCCATAGTCACCCATCCTATTATTTTTATCAGCTCTGCTTCATCAAACATTTTGCAAAACTTTGCTTGGAAAGTGATTCCATGGGAAGTTAAGTAAACTTACTGGGGTGCAGGGCGTGCGAGACCGCCAGGCAGCGCAAACAAGCCGCTGAGAAGGATTGCTCGAAGAGACATTTTGATGACTTCTGGAGATTGCGCTCTATGGTTTTCACTTCTTGTACCAGATGAGTGGATGAAGGAAGAATGATTGATGTGAAGATGAAGAATTACAGCTGCAAAGCTTCTAGTTTATATACACTGCTTGCCTTGATGTTGAACCCGTCCATGCTGCATCGCCTATGCTCATGGTAAGGCTAGCCTTGTTCATGCATGAGGCTTCTATTGCTCACCCGGGTAACTCGGCTTCAAAGTATGACCGCATGCAGGTAATCAATTCGACGCTTCATTAATTGGCTCATCTGCAAAGTGCACTGGTGGCGGGTTGTCATCAGGGTCCCTTGTCACAATTCAAGACTCGGCGAGACTGGAATCTCGGGGAGCTGCTTAGTGCACGCTAGAGCATCACTCGTTCCTAGAGCCTCAAGATTTCCCGTCGCAACAGGTGCTCTTTGCAGATGCTGATTCATCCATACAGGGCGCACTACGTCATAAAGCGCGGCCGATCTCGAAAACTAAAAATAGAAGCGCCCGCCATGTCGTGATTTGCATAAGTGATATACAACAAATTAGACTTGAATTTTGACCCCGACAGCCATGATGAAAGCCAAGGCGGGAGCGGACATCGCCAAAATGTCGGCATCTGCAACTCCACCGGACTTAATCACAGCCGGGCCCAAACGCTTTACTCTCTTTGGTCGGGCCTTTTGTCCCGCGTTGATCCTCCCCCGGGGCTTCTTGGTAAAATATCCGATGGTGCACGCAGAGCATCCGGCCTGGGGCAACGTGCCAAGAACCGCAAATGCCTGCGCGCGGGCCGAGAATCCGATCCACTGGGGCTAAGCCGCAGGCAAGGACGTGTGCTCCCCACAGCCAAAAGGCCTGAGCGGCCAATTGGCCACGACATGGTTGTACAGTGGTGCCAAGCGGGCTCTCAACTGCCGAATGCCTAGCCTGCGATCAACCACCCCGCGCGCCCTATGGAGAAGCTCCAGCTTACCTCGACGTCTCCAGGTGCCGGTTAACCGTCGCCTTATATCATGGCGGCGCGCTCGGGATGTCCGGGCCCCCACAACGGATCGCCTTTGAGATGGTCCTCGTTAAACCCGCACCGCCCGGGCTTCGGGCCAGCCTGTGATGCCCTCGGCGATTTCAAGCCTGTCGGCGAATATTGGACCGGGTTGCACTAGACGCAAAGTTGTGGCAAGGCGCCCGTAAAAGTTGCGATAGCGTCCTAAGCCACTTCATCCCGCGGAACGACATCGGGGGTAAGGAGGAAAAAAAGACATCAGCAGTAGTAATCATGTGGTTAATAATCACGAATGGTAAATACGTGTATTCATCCCGTGTTTACCGTTTGCACATTCTTCAAGTCTAAAATTATACATATAGTAAGCTTGCAGTAGATCAACCGTGGTCGAATTGCGCCAATTACACGGCAGGTGTAGCGAACCAACCGCTCGACACATGAAATTGACAAGTCAGCATTTTTCTAACCCATTGTTCTCGCTGCGGTGAAATGCAATACTTGTCGAATTATAGATGACAAGTATCAACGTGTCCAACGGTCGCTTCCGTCCCGGGTCGCATTGAAAATATCATCAAGTACACCGAGTCTGAAACGCGTAAATGGTCCGGTAAGGTTAGGATTGTGTTCCGACCACCCGAAAAACTCACCAAAGTTGCCGTTTGCGGTCGTCACAACGCGTAAAGCGGGGGTTCTCATGCTGGACACTGGAGACCTCGACCCACTGCCCACTACGACGGAGCGAATTGGAATAAAGTCATCCACTCATAAACATGACACGGGAGGAGGCAACAGGATTGTTGCAACTGTGATTGGCTCGGCAACGTGTCCCTAGGTATATTGATTGATCTGCATATGGTCCACTTTGATCAATGGCGTGTAATTGTTGGGTATTGCGCGTATTTCATCGCCTGCACCTGCAGGCTCCGTTCATGTGTATGCAGTCAACTATCACAGTGGGAAATTTCGCCTATACCCTTGCGCGTCTCAACATTATTTCCTGATCAAATAGGTCTGAAAGATTTCTACTCGTCACTTTTAGAGACATGACGCACAGATTGGTCATTATCGCATGAAGGTCAAAGATTGCGTTGCGATTTATTCCTTTCAGTGCTAGGGCTGAGATGGTCGCTTTCAACCGGTATTTATCAAGCCCATGATGGATTTTGCCACTTGGGAAGTGTGCCGCCAAATCCTAAATATCCAGCTCCATCCCAATCAAGGTTGCCGGCTTTGTAGTTCATAGTATATTCAGAAGAACCTCATGTCCAAGCTGGTAAACGGTGGAGTAATTTGAGTCATCCAATTGTGGAAGCGAATAGCAGGAAACTCATGAATAATTCCACGTCAAAGCGCTGGGCTTGGAATAGCAATATGGAAGCAGTTACACAGCCACACCTTGCTCATTACGCAAACTAAATGCAGCTATCAAGATAGGGCGGCACCTACACGATGTGATCGGAGGATTTGTGTATGATTGGATTATATAGACATCCATCTACACGACACTTTCAGCAAGCCATACACCGGCCAAATTCTAATCGCAAGGTAAATATACAGCACATTTACGGCGCAGATGGTTGGAACGAAAAGGTATCAACCAAGCTGAAAGCATCGCACGATAGCGCGAATTGAACCCAGAGATTCCCCTCGTCGATTTCGTCCTGTGTGAATTGACATGTAGTCGATAGAAGCTTCCATTGATATCCGGCTTGGTCAAATGATTTGGTTCCAACGGCGCCAGCGGCACCGTATCCGCATTGCAAGATCGGGGCGCACTCCTGTGCGGCGTCGCGATACCTAAACCACGCCGAAAGCGTGTAATCAACGCCAGCGAAAATTAAATCCGGGCCAATAGGTTGCTTCATTACGACGTCGCCATAAATCGCCAAGGCGTTTGGCCCGTTATGGCCTCCTATCACTGGAACAGCCATGTGTGTCCCTGAGCTGCCAAAGTCCCAGGGATCCGTTGAGGAGAGATCTGCATCAAATCCACCATTGACAATTTGTGGAGTTGAGCCAGCTGCTGATGTGGTTGCAGCCGGTGCGGATAGTTCTGAAGCCGTGGTTGTGCCAGCAGATTCCGTCGGTTCGATGGAACTAGTGGCAGCATCGCTCGTCGATGCAGATAGTGCGGTTGCGATATCTGTCGTTTCGCTGGCGGATGTGCGCGGTCCGCTCGAAGTAACCACAACATCGCTATTGGACGCCGTTGACTCGGTGATGGCATCGCTCGTGAGCGTAGATTCGGCGGTTGCGGTGATTGAGATGTCGCTGGTAGATGTCAATTCATTGATGGCATCGCTGATTTGCGTAGAAGACTCAGCTATCGTCGCAATCGTGTTGTCGCTGGCAGAAGTTGATTCAAATGCCGTGGAACTTGTTGCATCACTCAGCGCGCCGGATGAGATGGAGGTACCCGACGCATCTGCAGAGCTCGTGGTTCCCGCCCCTGGACCAACAGAAAGTGTCAATCGGCTGTGGGGTTTGCACTGGGCAGAATTGGCAGCGGCTGCGAGATAGCCAAGTGCTATGACGAAACTCTTGCTGACGTGCGGAACCATGATGAAAGTAGTCTGTTGTTTGGATCACGGATGGAGAGAAGAACAGGTCTTGGCTCGTCGAGGAATTTAAATGAACACCCCTTCCCCTTTAACCATGTCCTATCAGGAGCATAGATCAATCTATACCTGCTAGCGATTCAATAGACCACAGCCATCACGTTCTCTCAGGCCCTTTTCTCCACTATTTTGGAGCTGAGCCTAGTAGCTGACATTTAACGTACGTGTGGAAATTGATGGCCCCAAATCCCACACCATGCCCGACCAGCCACATCATCAAAAAAGATCGGTCAACAGGGTAGGAACCTTGCATGGCTGAGTTTTCTTTTTCTGTTTCTTGTTGAGTAAATTAATTAGTCCCCTTACGAACGCTTGGTCAAAAGAGGTGAGGACCCTATAGCCGACATCCCGGGGCACGACGGTAGCTTGGCTTGGTGGCAGCACATACATGCACAATTTTGCAGATACCGTAAGCTTAAGCTTATGTTTATTTTCTTTCAAGCTGAGAAGGAGTGGCCAAGACAAAACAAACACTTCACGGGGATGCAAGAACCGTGTTATTCCATTCAACAATAGTAGGCCGCAGTGCATGTACCCCCTTGGCGAAAATCACAGGGACCGATCTTCAAAGGCATTTGCGCAAATTCGAAAAGGTAGCCTGTTGATTGCCTTGGCGCCCTCGCGTCGAGTCGCGTGCTCAACTGCCGTGCACACAGCATGGATTAGCACTTGCCGAAAGGGCCGGGGCGGGAAACTTGGCACGGAAATGTAGGTATGATGGGTTGGACTACCCCATGCTGCTCCCCACCTCTCAGATCATTGTTTCAACGTCAACATCCAACCAAATCCTTCCTCTCCACCTACAAGCAAGAGAAATGCTTTGGTATTATAAGACGAAACACAAGCAATACATAACTAAGCACAGGTTGCCGCTTTATGGCCCCTCCGCTCGCCAGCTCAACTTCGGCTCAGCTACTCATCAGTCCCTCATCAGCCTTCAGCCCTACTCGCCTCTTTAACTAAGAAGCAACCCAGTATTCAGTCTAAATGTAAGGATCCATGCTTCCTATTACGTCTTCTAGTTCGTCAGGCCAAAAGATGAGTCAATAATGGCATTGGTTGCAATTACAGGCATGAATAACAGCTGCTATGGGGGTTCCTGCCATGCCCTGTTGCACGGGTCATAACACGAGATCCCATTCCTAGGCCCTTAATCTATGTCTTTCCCGTGACCAAATCCAACTCCCATAAACATAATCTAACCTTAACCAGGTAATAACCCCTCTCTTCTTGGAAGGGTGTTATATCATCAACCCTGGTCATATAGATATCTGTTATGGCCCGTACGAAATCGGGATAACAGAGCCTTCATAGTAGCTATTATTCGCACCGGTAATCGCAAGCATTGTGATTATTGACTTATCTTTTGGCCTAACCGTCAATTGATGTAAAAGGAGGTGCGGATCCTTACTGCCGAAGTAACCACCACAAGTGTTCCACACTACACTCAAATATCTAGGCTCCACTACCCTTGCGTACTTTTATACATCAAGCATACTCGATAGTTTTATAATGGCATCATTACTTGTACGATCTTTTAAAGG